>JAQNCA010081571.1:9414-20919 GCA_029783725.1 Acanthurus tractus | reverse complement strand
ACAAACACTTTCTGCCTTGAGCCTTTTATCTGCAAATTATTATCAGCAGGCTTTTAATTAAAATAAAATGCCACGTTATGCTCATTTAGTACATTCGGAGATAAGCTAATTATGCACACTTATTACCATTTGACAAACTGCAACAGTGAAAGCACGCTACCAAACCCTTTTGAGGTGCTTTGTTTTGGTGAATTTCCATTGTGAATGTGTTTGACTTATGCACAGAAGGTCTCTGTGTGTTTACTGCTGTTTGTTGAATATGTGCATATATTTTGTACTGACTTAATTTTTTTGTACCTGAGCTGATGTTATTAAAATCCCTTTAATTCATCACAAGTTAGGAAAGGAGGTTTTGTGGTGCTAAACTGAAATGAGGCAGATATCTTATTAAAAGTAAGATAACTAAACAGAAGTAAAACATGCTAAAATAACACAATGCATTGCATAATGTTTCAGAAAAGAAAATTATGAATAATATTAACCAGAGCTTCTCAGAAAGAAGACAGTGAAGTTAAAGAGCTGTTTCCTTCAGAGTACTCCTTCCCTTTATCTTTTTTACATGTGCTAACACAATGGTCTGTGGGTGCATTGTGAAAGTGGAAATTACATTGTTGAGCTGTTTTTTTCTGAGCAAAAACCTTATCAGAGAATTTTTTTTTCCAAACTTGATTGACTGTAAATTGCTTCAATAAAGTCTTTCTTTTCCTTTGAGAATTGCACACATCTGCTGCACAGTTACAGCTTTGCCTTTAAATATGGCAGTACAGTTGTTGAATTTGAATAATATCAAAGCATTTCTATGCAGAGTCTACAGTTCTTGTCTCTGTGTGTCCCTCATTAACGCCTCCGCTGCTGAGAAATGACATTTATATAGATCTAACAAAAAAGGATTATTTATATAATGGAAAATGGAAAAATAACAATACAATTTTTTGTATGAACAGATTAAGCATTGTTTTAACTGATCATTTCAGAAAGCCAGGCTGCGCCGACATAAAATGTAAAATGGCATATTCAGAACAATGGCACTCTTAAATGTCGTAAGTATGTTTAAGCTCTGCTGATAGGTGAAGTAAGACATGGTTGGTTCTAATAACGTTAAAAATTGCATTGGAATTGGAGTTTTGGAGCGTTTTGCATACTTCACTTTACCAAGGCTCTCTCAGACATTCAAATTTAACACTCCTGTGTGATTTGTATTCGACAACAAACAATTCAGTGTGTGTGTGTGTGTGTAGTATGAGGGAGAGATAGGACGAGATGGGTGAAACACAAAAAGAGGAGAAAAATGATCAGGATGTTTTGACTTTTTTAAGATTTTGCAATCTCATTAAAAATAACTTGAGTTCAGCTGTTGCACCATCAGATTTAATGATCCTCCACTGTCTCTGCCCAAAACTGGATTTTAAGGGGCTTTTATTGCAGACTTTGACTCAATAAGTACTTTTTTTTTTTCATTTTTTCATCATATTTTAGGGACAAGTTAATTATCCCTAACAGCTTTACAACTTAATGACAGCATCTGTCCTTTGAGTTACAGACTGACGGGCTGATAAATGACTGATGTCAAGTTGTCAAGAACTCTATTTAATTAATCAACACTCTAGTTACATTGTAAGATTAACAATGTGCAGTTATTTTAAATTTAAAAAAAATTATTGGTGTAGCTGATTTTTTTTCTTTTTTTAATGTCACCTGTCACCTACATTACCCATAATTCAACTTAAATGCAGGCGTTTTAGGCAGAGATTTGGATATGTTATACTTGTGGTAGTTTTTTTGTGATGGACACAGCCTTGTTTTCTATGCTTGTCTTTAATTGTTTGAGTTTTCTTAGTTTAATTTCCTCCTGTAATATTGAGGAGTTTTTCTAATCTCTGCAGCTCAGCAGGCAACGTTGGGCTGCAGCCTCGAGTCCCACTCAATATAAACTATTGTTGTAGGATTTTAAATCAGAGTGTGTGAACAGATGAAAACTCTGCATCCCTAAATTTCATTTGCTCATTTTCAGGCTTGTCATTGTCAGCCAAATTAATGTCTGCTTGAGGCAGTATATCAGACTCTGTGCAGCTCCCTCCAGAGACAAAATAAGGCCTTATATAAATTCTCACAACAGAAAATCTACAAAGGCTCTACTTTGTTTTAGGTTTTGTGCGTTCACAGGTGAATGGGTGAAAGTTTAGATTATCAAAAAGAAGAAACTTCTTGTTGCTCTGAGTTTTGACTGTCTGGTCATTTGTTATAATTAAAACCGGACCCATAAATTAAAAGCTGAACCTGCTTCTTTAAGTGGTGAAGGACAAACGCTGAGTGAGAGCTGCCACAACTCAGCAGGTGTTCACCAACTAGCCTCCACATTTAGACTGAGATAAAAGCCTAATGGCATATTTAATGTTGTGAGGAGACATTCAGAATCAGGTCTATTACTGGATTTGTTGTAGCTTTCACAAATATGGAACTTTGGTGCATTCATGTAACCATTGTAAGCAGATAATATAAACAAAGACAAATAGCAAGTATAACAAATCAGAAAACACAAATGGAAAATACAAGCTTTACCATACGATAAAAAAATATTCTGACAAATTATGACAATTTAACTGCATTTTATTGAAATGAAAGAGCTGTACAGCAGTGTGAATGTGAAAAAGTGAATTTGTAAAAGGTCACAGTGTGGAGTAGACCTAGAATACATTACAAACACAAAGTGAACTTGATGAATAAAGGGGAAAAAATTGTAAGATGACAGTTTGACACGCTCCACAAGAGTGTGTTTCTGCAGCTTTTAGCTGTCAGTTAACAGACTGCTGCCAAGAGAAAAACACCCACCCAGAGAAATGTGGCTGTCTGCATGAATAAAAGAAAAAGAAAGATACAAAAAAACTGCAGGATCTTTATATTCAGTACTTTCTTACACAAAAGAATGCAGGTAATTAAAATTGCATATTCACCTTAATTAGAAGGCAGCTTCAACAATAAATTTAGCAAATTTGCGTGTGAGGGAAGATCATTCTGGTCTTTACTCCTCTCTTTTAGCTTATAGTGAGCCAGCCAGAAGCCACAGTGGGGCTCATAGCCGGCCTGCCTCTGCTCACACAAAGCCAATCTTCAAGGCTCATTATCACAGCATCGGTGCAGCATGTCCCATGTTTCTTACTTGTGATCTTCTCCCGCAGTATCTTGTCCACCCATGGTGTTTGGCACTGCCTCTGCATTAAGGACAGAATGCTTTTTAGAGCTAAGATGATGATTAACAAAAGCTGTTATCCAGCTCCTGGATCACAGAGAAACAGATCTCGTAAAAGCTCACACAGGACTTACAGATACTATCAGGCTGAGACAGACTTTCTGAGCCAACAGTTTGCCAAAAGCAAACATTTTAAAGTTTAATGCATGCAAAGTAGCACAAAACTGCCTCATGTAAATACAGATGAAAAACGGTTTTATTATTAAATACATCTGTGAAATATGCACTCTGTGTTGAAGAATTTTGCAGTAAAGACTCTCTCTTGTCAAACTAATGCCATAATGTCAGTGCTTCAAATAAGTCACCTGCATCCACTGCTGCCTCAGTGAAAACTAGGGTTTGATGACTGAATTCATGCACTTATCATACACACTCCTCCTTTTAGGGGCACTACTGTCTCTGTTATTGTGTGTATTCCTTGTGTGATTCTTTGGTGATTTATAGAGAGAGAATAAATTACTGTGTGTCTCTCTAACTATCAGAAATCCCCTGCAGGCTAAATACTCTAAAGTCTACACACAACACTGGGAACAGGAAACAACTGTGCACTGCAAGAATGGAAATAGAGAGCTGTGAACTAAATATCGATGAACATCTCTAAAAGCCACTTTCAATTTCATCTGGTCATGTAATATACATTACTGCCTCTGTTTTTGTTTGTAGAAATGATGCAATCTTCATGTCAGTGTCTTCAGGTTGAATCCATGCATACACAAAGTGACTTCAACAAAATTCATCCTGAATACTTCATCATGGTAATGAAGTAGTCTTGGTTAAATATCGTTGTGAGTCCATTAAAAAAAGCCTAAAGCACGTAAACACTTTCAATGTCCAGTGATGACATGTTTTTTATTTCTTTTTTTGTAGTTTTGTTGCATATTTTTAATATATCTTTGCATCAATAACCAAATCCATGTGCAATCACCATAGTATATTTGCAGCCCCAAACAGAATGAACAGGGTTAGATTAGAAAGTGATACTAAGGCTCTGTTTTTTAAGCTATCTAGAGAGTGTACGTTCAATGTTCCCTCTCGTTTTGGCTCTGTTCCTGTCTCCACTAACTCTTCTGGCTGCTAAGTGCTCAGTAGCAGGTCACTGATGTCCGTCTGCCTTTTGCAGCTTGGCAGGTGGTGAGCTAGAGGTTTACAGAGCTGCCTGCTCTAGCTTGAAAAACAGACCTGTGAATATGAAATAAAACAGCATGTTGATGCACATATGGGTCTATAAGTCAAAGACAAAGAGCTAGAAGATGCTAAATAGAGAAATGCAAGGTCGGCTGATAATTCTCTGGGGGTTTGTTGCAACAAGGGAGTGTTTTTCCTGTGTACATTGTGATTCAATCCAGGTGAACTTTGACATGTTAATTTTGCAATAAATTATGTAAATTTGGGCCTACAGCAGATGTTCCAGATGTTTCTTTGCTTTCACTGATTCTTATATGTATCCCCAGAATTTTACCCCATCTGCTGCCTGATTTATCCTTAGTATCCTCAGTCCAGACCATTTATGAAGGATTTCAAGTGTCTCAGGTTTGTTTGCAAGGAAAGGTAATCAGAAGCATCTTTTGGAGGTTCACTGAGGATGTCAAGCTGGTAGGAGACCCCCTGAAGGTCGACACAAATATGTTGTTGAGATTACATCTATTTATTTGTAATTACACATTTATGCAGCAGAATCAAAGACATCATAATCTTTGTTCCATCATTCTCACCATGCAACTTGATGGCTTATTTTCTTCTATGAAATTCAGGTGTGATTTTTATTAGGTCTGTGATATGAGCTCAGATGGCAATGCGAGAACTCTGATGGTTCTGTATCCTTATGGGCCTCGCAGCACAGGAGCCAACTAGCAGAAGATTTTGGGGGGATTGCACAGGGTTGGAGATTTATATTAACATTAAAGAGTCATTTGCCATATAATATCCAATTTGGTTAATTATATCCCGGCTGCACATAACTCTCCACTCTGGCGGTGAGGAGAGTTATGTGCAGCTTAATTAATTCACCACTTTCTTAATGGTGCGGAAAAGTCACATAAAAAGTCAAATGAAGATGTGTCCGTCTCTGCTTGCCGGAAGGCACAAACAGGTGGCTGTGAAAATATTTTGGCATTCAAACGTCAAACCTACAAATAAAACTGCTATGTCATTTTGTTTGTGTTTGTGGGATGGTGGACTGTGAAGTTAAAATGAAGAGCCTTCCCAGAGGGAGGGTTCTTCATCGAGACGGTGCGTGACTGGTGGGGTTTATTTTCAAAACTCTCCTTGAGACCCCTTCGGGTTAGAAACTCCTCTCCTGTGAGATGAAACAAGGATGAAGGTGTCATTCATGTCCTTGGGGGGGTGCAAGTTCAAAATGGAGAAAATTAAGTTTCAGAACAGGTAGACAAGTGTTTACTTCAAGAACCAAAATTCTTCCAAAGCAGCTCCTGTACTATATAATAAAAAAATTAAAAAATAGACTTCTTACCTGGTGACACAAATTTTTCATTAAACGCTGATGCAGTTCAAGATCCAAGAGGTTCTCATCCTGCTCTCATGTGTTTTATTGAAGTTGAATTTACAACACAGTCGTTGTTTCTTACATATTTAGTTTTCAGTTGTTTTGTGATGAATCGTCTGATAAAGCTTGTTTAAACACGGGTTCATGACAAAAGCTGTGCAATCAGATGTATTTAAATTTGAAGTAAAAATAAATAATAATATTATTTTAGGTGATACAGTATGAAGATATAATGCAGATTAAATTGCACAGTCAGAGACCTCAGTAACATCAGTCAATAAAAATAAACAAGATGAGAAAAAAGGGCAGAATATGCCGACAATAGTTCAAGTCTGTTTTTGCGTTTGGTACAAAAGTGTAAATGTGTTTATGACTTTTTTTTGCTGAAAAGAGACAATTATTTTTTCAATAACAATAAATAAAAGACATGAACAACCTTGTTTAGCATGCACTTCCTGCAAAAACAAAAAGAAACAGAAACCAATCTTGAAAAAGGATCGAAGCTTTCTTATTCAGTCTGATACAAACAAACCACAAACGTGGAAGTGGACAAAAGTGGACAAAGAAATGCAAAATCACGCCTTCTCTAAGCCTGCCATTACTGTGCTGTGTGTAGACAAAGTCATCCACCTGTTTACACCATCAATCGAGGCATCTTGAATAAAGTGTCTTTGCTTGTAAACAAACTGACACCAAACAAAACATACATTTAAAATGGATCAGTTGTTGCAATCTTACCTTTTCTAAATGCTCCTTGATTGTAAAGCAGAATGGCAGCATTTAATTTGGAGCCTCAACAGCAAAATGTGACACTAACATTTGTTAATGAATGTTTTCAGCTTCCTAAGATTCATAAATGTTAATGAATGCAACACTGTCTCTCAGCTGAAAGCCAAACGGTTTCTTTCTCTGGTGCCTCACAGTCTTCTCGTGAATAAACATCAACTCATGTTTGTTCTCTTCATCTTAAACCTCGACGCACCTTTGTACCTGCAATACTTTGAGTGCAACGAAATGCTTCAGTCCATGTAAATATTTCTCTGTTTGTGCATATTTTTCCTTTACAGATGGTGAGGTTTGATCCCAACAAAAAGGTTATTTCGCTGCTTTCATTCTCAATGTTAGTTTGAAGCTGACAGCCTGGACTCTGGTCATTTCTCTGGTCTCTTTCGTGCTTCTAAGCCATCTGATGCTTTTATGATCTGAAGGATGTTTTCCACTAATTTTCCCACAGTTTTCTGCCACACTGGTGCTTTTCCTTAGCCAAAGCCACAAAGACACCACTGACTTCCAATCCAACATGATGAAACAAGTCACAAGTCAAGTCGTAAGACCTGAACAATGACTCGACTTGACTTGCTTGAGACTTGCGCTTGTGTTACTCACTTCTTACTGCTCATGTTTTGCAGACTTTGTGAATGAGAGCTTTTTGGTGAATGCCAGTTCCGATTTTATCTTAATTGTGGGATGCAAAAACTGAGAAAAGCCACCAATTAGAAACAAACTATAATTTGTAATCATACGATCAGAATGACAAACTCACAGCCAGTCCATCGGCTCCACAAGTCTTTATAGTGTCTCTCAGCTCATTGTTGTGGCTTTGCAGTCACAGTTTTGGTTCCCATCTCGCCGCTCTGAACAAATCTATTTCCAGCTGCATTCAGCTGTCTTTGGCACCATACCACCTGCCCAGCATCACGCAGAGACAGGCACAGCTAGCAGCTATCTGGCCAACATGATGGAGCATTTAGTTGCTAATGAGCCAAATCTTACCCTCAGAGGTTGGAGGAGACCTGAGAAAAAAGGAGACTGAACATAACTTTCATGCAGTGCCCATGACATGAAGCACTGTAACATAAATTTAGTGATGTGCTGATATGTTCAATTAAGAGCTTTCTCATCAACCCCATATAACCAATTAAAATCACATCATGCAGGTTTCCGCCTGAGCTATCAGCTCGTAAATGTCATGATCGAGTAAAAAACTTTTTCTTTGAACTGTGTGAGAGTTTCCATCTGCAGGCTCCTCATTGACAACAGGAACAAGAGAAACTGTTGCTCATCTCACAACAAACATGTATTGAAAGATGAGCTTCGTTAACTCAGTTCTCCTGAAATGTCGCAACAAAGTCCCACCTTTTTTCATTATACAGAGATCATAATAAATCAGTTTATCTGCAGAAATGACAGGCAGCTTTTAAGACTTACTGAGACTTAAATCATTCATTTGTGCCTAATTTGACAAAGTAAATGATGTATGACAAATGCAACAGTCCGAGGAATAAACATTAACATATTCATGTTAAGTTTTTGTGTTAATTTCAGTTCAACCCTTCTTGCATTTTGAGACTCAAATCATTGGCTGATTCTTAAACTAAAAATGTAAATGATGATATAACAAATGTTAAAACTTGAAGGAGAAAGATAAGTAGGCATTAGACAAGTAATTCCTATAATAACTTTTTTGGAGTTACAAGATTAAAAGAGTAAGTCTCTCTTTATGGCTTTTGTGTCTCATCTCTTTAAGTTTTTCATGCACCATATTTTCCTTCATGTTTCTTCACACACACATACACATGCCTCTTCTCTCATATCTCATTTCTTCTTTTACTTCTGTATTTCTTTGGATTGAATTTCTCTAAGCTCTTCTGTACTTTCAAACAAAAGCTATAATTCATCGTTGAATAAAGCTGTTAATATTGAAAGTTAAAACTTTTATTTAATCTCTGTACTTTTACTTACATCACCATCCATTATCAACCACCAAGTAAATAAAACAAATATTAAAACAGTTTTACTTTCAGAAGTTCCTTCTGTTTTAAAGTGCTTAGTGTTTTGATTTTTGTGTCAATTTTTTGTCATGTATTTAATCATCCGTTCTTTTTCTTTTAGTTTTCTATAAGCATTGTTATTTATTTAAGTTGCAACATTTTCACTTTTACTGTTGCCGCAGACATGAGACTGTGTCTTTGTTTGTCTTGGGTGATGTTTGGTCCAAAAAAACCAAAAAATAAGACAGAACTGATAATCAGAGACAAGGGAAGTTTTAATTTATTTAATTTAACTGCAGGCAAATAGCTAAAAGAGCATTTTTCAGCATCTCATTGAAGGTTAAATGAAAAGTATAAAACCTTTTGATCCTTTTTGAACTTAATTTGAATTCTTTGAGCAACAACATTTAGTATCATGTATTCATGTATAAAGTTATACTTTTGACAGTAACTGCTATAATTTTGTCAGAGCTCCATGTTACACAAATGATACAAATAATGATAAAAGAAGCGTATTGTTAAAGATTTATAGTCAAATGACAATTTAAAAAACACTGAACTAAATTTCTTTGCACATCCATTATTCAGTTAAAACACTAAATCTAATTTGAGACAGAAGGAAGTTACTTTCAAAACATGATCATGAAAAAAAAAATCTGTTTTCCGCCTTCTATAGTTAATAAATGTTGATTAATGCAACTGTGTCTCTTAAATGAAAGGCAGCCAGTTTCCACCTCCAGTTTCCTATAGCCTCCACTTTAAAAAACATTAGCGTTGTTATTTTTATAACAAACTATACAATTATAAACCTTTCTTTGTCTTCAAGTGCAATGATACAGTTAAGTCTCTGTGTGAATTGTTGTGTTTTTTGCTCATTTTGCCTTTTAAATGTAAACCATTAGAGATAATGAGGGTTGATTCCTACTAAAAGCTATTTTGGCTGTTTTAGCTCAGATGTTAATTGTGAGCGGAGAGTTGATGCCTCAGTTGTTTCTCTGGTCTCATATCTGCTACTGATCTAAATGCAACCAAATAAATGTTTGTAATGGTGTTTCTGCAAACTATGGATAAGTTAAAACTTTATGTCTTTCAATTTCAGCTTGAATTTTCATATTTTTTTCATGACAGCACTGTGGTTCAGATCTGGTAATCTTCAAGCACCAAAAACATTTGGAAAAGGTTTGAAAAAGATCATGTTTTGGCTTAAAATACCTGGTTTTATTGCAACAAAAAAAATGGCTGGATATTTTCCTGACATCTTGTTGAAAACAATTACCAGTAAAGCAGATCGAAACAGGAAAAAAACAGTGTTTTCCAAGTTGTCTTGAACAGATGTCTGCTGCTCAGTACCAGCTGTCACTCCAACATCATCACCTCCCTCTAAAGAGAAATTCAGCTTGTATTAAATTTCAAACCACATTACCTTGAAATATATTCTAGAGACGTCAATAGGATATGTTACAAACCACTTAGAGTTTTCTGCCAGTGAGCGAAGGCTGCAAGGACTTCACATGTTGAAAATAAATGTATTGAAAGGAGTGACACACACTATATTTAGGTGAGGAGAAAACTGAAGGTAAAGCTTAAATTTAGGTCCTTCCAAATGCTGAAGTTCTGTAAAAAGATTAATGATTCAGTGCTTTAAATCTACTTTCCTTTTCTTTGTTTAGATTATTCTTGACTTTGATATTCTTTAAATACCACCTCAGTGATTTATGTCATGTTTTTATTCTTATGAAATTTTTATTTCCCTCCAGACCATCCAACCTGCAGCAAAGGGTCACGGTTCCAGGTCGTATAATATCCATAACTGTCTTGTTCTCTCCTTTGATTTTATTGGGGTTACTAAAAGGTCTGCAAAAAACTGTGGGGCTCTCAAAGAAAAGACAACAGGCAGCACTCGAACATGTGCTGAGTGTTTCTGCAGACTACAGTTACAACCCTGCTGCTGCTGCTGCTGCTGCTGCTGCCAGACCTACTGCTTTGAGTCACAGGGTTCATGAAAACTTTTGGCAGGCACACTTTGCACCCACTCCCTCTCTGCTTCCTACAGCTCACTTTCAATGCCACGTTCTCCCATCGATAAACCCTTTTTCTCTTTCTCTTATGACCTTTGATTCAAAACCGTGGAATTAAACCGAACCTGCATGTCGTTTTGAATTAAAACAGGAATGACATAAAAACTTAAAAATAATATCTTCAAGTAAAATGAAAAAGAAAAAACTATCAAGCTTTTTGAACACACAGTAAGCTAGTTGTTTTTTTAGAAAGTGTCGTTTATGCATTGTATTTAAAGTGGAAATGTTTTCTACCTTGGCTTGTTTTGTGACCCACTAATGCCTAAAATCCTTTTCAAGATCCTGTGCTTAAGTGGCCAGACTTTTAAATGGAAAATAAACCGCACACAGTTTGTGCAGATGTTCTTGTGATGAGGTGCAAAATAAAGTTAATGACGTGAACCAATTTCACATGTTCTGTTTTTTGGCCATGATGCTATTTTTTACCCACAATCGTCCCTCTGTGAGTATAAAGCTTGTTTTGTTCCTCTGTATCAGTTTATGTAACTTGTCCAAGCCCAAGACGACACTGAAACTCCACATCTGATGTTATGCTTAACAATAGTACACATCTCCATATTATTGTTCCTGCATAACGCATGCATTTATACTACATACTATGAACATTCCTACATTCCTTGATCAGCATTTTGTACATACCACCTTCCTAATTTCAAACTCTGCACAGCTATTTTCACATTAGTGTCTAATATTTTGTGTTGAAAATGTTAATTTTATATTCATGATTTCTGACTTGTACTCTTAACTTTTTCAGTAATGCACCAAAACACCAATGCAAAATTCCTAATATGTGAAAATCCTCTTGACAACAAACCTGAATTTGATTTTGATTAAGGTAGTTTAATTTTGTTGATTATCCAAGCTTCTAAATAAACAACTTTTCTAAAAGTTATCAGTGTAGAGTCA
>JAQNCA010078581.1:0-28451 GCA_029783725.1 Acanthurus tractus | reverse complement strand
GAGAGAATCTGGTCATTTTTCAAAATAAAAGATTGTTCAGACTCAGATAACGAATACAACGGAAATAATTAATTATTTCTTGGGCAGCCCGGCACCAATTGATCCACGGACCGGTACCGGTCCGCGGCCCAGGGGTTGGGGACCACTGCTCTAAATAACTTACAATTTGGTTTTGGTCGTATTTAAGTCACTCCTCCTGTGAGTGTGTAACTGCTGCTGCGTTTGACTGTTGCGCCTGCACTTGCAGCGGCTTTTGAAATTGGCTCTGCTGCTCTGTAGATCAACGTGCTCTTAAAAGATTCGCTCTGATTGGATTTCTTCCTAACTTGTCCCACTACAAGGGTAGTTTTGATTGGATCTCTTCTCCATTCATCCCTCCCTAACATTTTTGTCTCATTTTTATTCATTAACTTAAGTGTCAGTTATATTTTGTCACAGTCTTCGTCATCATTTTTGACTTTTTATTTCGTTTTTATTTAGTTTTTCGTCCATAAAAAAGGTTGGTTGAACAATATTATATCATAGAATAGAATAAGTAAAATAAATAAATAGAATATCATAGTCTTCGTCAACGAAATTAACACTGTTTAAAAGCAGTCAGACTTGTACTTTGGACTGTAGAGTCCTCAGTTTGACACAAGTTTATGGATGTCTCCCATGAGCAGCCATCATAACTGGTGCTTCAAACCTCTGAAAGAAAGCAGGTGGCCTGATTTTTGGTCTCTTGCTGTTGCAGCCATGTTTTAAAAGTTATCCACACACAGGTTACATCACTTAGTCTGGCAAGTCCTTGTGGCACGATAATCCCGTCCACATTTTGTTAAAACAAGTCACAGTTTAGCCAGAATTGAGACTTGTTTGAGGTGTGCAATTGGGGCGTTTTCTCTGCCTCTGATAATTTTGTCTTTTCCATTTAGATTGGAAGAGGCAGGCGTCGTGATTTGAGACTCCAACATTGAGAGCTTAAAAAATCTAAATAGTTTCAGTAATGAAAAGTTATTCAGAGCCTCTCATTGGTAGTGTGTCCTTAGTCATCTAATAGTGTTGGTAAATATATGAGGACATATTTGAGCCCCAAATCTTACTGAAATCTAATGACATGTAAATTAAAAATATTCAGTTTGATTTAGGTCAGGGATGTCAATGTGTGATTTAAGGCTTACTAGAGGGGCCCTTGACTTACAGGCCTGGTCCCTTAAAATAAAAAAATAAAAAAATAAATAGATATAATTTAGGGTTTCAAGGTTTCAGGGTTTCAGGGTTTCAGGGTTTCAGCGTGCACATGTCTTCAAGAAGTAGTTTCCTGACTAAATCTTTCTACTTGATGCATTTGATGTTGCCTGTGATGGCATCACACCAGAACATTGCAGGGAATAGTTACGGTTTGCAAGAAGTTTTTTCCATGTTTCATCTCAAGGGAAATAGCAAGTGATGTTGATAAAAAAAAGATTTTTTTTAACCGTTTGCGGTGAGCTATGTTGTTGTCTTATACCATGTCATGTACCCAGAGTACTGACACTGTTTAAAGAAATGAGCCAATATATTTGAGAAGAACTGTTTAAGTATACAGGTAGCACATACACCGATCCACTGCTTAATATTATGGCGCCATTGGTGATGGTGTTGACTGGCTTTATTGGACAGGAATGTAATACAGACTTCCTACCTATGTTAGCAGTGATGGCATCAAGTTCACGAATAAATGCCGGCAAGCTTTGCAGTTGTTCCTCCAGTTGCATCAGAGCTGTTTTTCTTCTCTCCCAGTTTGCTGAAAGCATGACTATATCCCCATCTATGTCCTGACAAAAATACAGAGGGATAGACATAAGATAAAGCAGAGAGGATGTGGAGTCAAATGCAGGTAATTTGATTTGTTGGTTTACATTGTCTGTATTGTCTGTATTGGTCTGAGTATCTCTATCTACATATTTTTCATTCTATATTGCATATAGGAAATGAATATGGCCACATTTTTTGTATTTGGTGTATGTAAAGGCATCTCAGGCCACACTGGAGGGTCAATTACTACTAGCAGACATCTTTTACAAGTACAGACCTTGAGTGACATGCATTGGTTTTACCCCTTGATCATTTGAAGTGAAACGTCTCCTATTTGATTTGCTTAAAAGACTATTTAAATTGTTAATTGATTAACAAAACTGTTGCCAAATCCATTATGGTAGATTGATTTACCAATTAATCCAGTAACCTTTAGCTTATTTAGTTAAAAACTTGTCCGAACTGTGTTTCTACAATTACTAAGATTTGATTTTTAAAGTAAGTTTCTCCAAAACCTCACTGTCGACCACAGAAATCATGTAAAACTTCTGTCAGTTCAAGAATTGTACATTTTTGTTTGCATACAAACCAAATCTTATACTGAAGCATTAACACATGTATACTACAAATTCCAAAAGACAATGCCTTGTATCCTGTGATTTATCAATGATGAGAAGTAATGTTACTACATTACTAACAGAGCAGGACACAGAAATGCTGATCCTACCTCTGCAGCCTGAGCACAGTCTTTAGTTCTTTTGTGGAGCAGAAACCAGCTCTCCTCATACCTACAGAAACAAATTTTACACACATTTACACACCCTCAATCAAAGCCATTTAGAAAACTGAATGTGTTTTGTGGGTGTGCATGGAGAGACCTGCTGAGGATTTCCATTCCAGCACAGAAATGAGGGAGGCTTTCATCAAACCTAAACAACAAAAAGGACGTTCACACAATATTCATTTCGCATCGACATTATAACTAAGGGTCACTTAATCCAAGTTCAGACCAAGATTTGTGCCCTGTTGAGATGCAAAATTAGCAAGTCTACTTTTGATTGATTATTTATCTCCCTAGCAAGATAGATTGCATAGACTGCAGGCCAGTTTTGGTAGTAGAAGACGAGGGGTTGGTGGAGGCTCTTCACCCTCTGACACAACTTTTAAGACCCCATCAAAAAGAACTGAGAAACAGGCAAGTTCAATCATTGTTGTTGCTGAAGCAGTTCTGAATTTATTTCAATCACCTGAAACTAGGCTTGTGACGATTGGTGATCAGATCGCATACTGGCGATTGAGGGGACAATGTTATTTCCCTCGCCAGTGCTCCCCTGCTTTGTATCCAGGGGCTTACTTATTTTATTAGGTTTAAACCTCAAGTATTCCCAAATAGGCAACGTCTTTTTTTTATTTATATATTTTAATCCAAAAAAACCCCCTTATAATTGAATGCATCCTTTGTGTGTCTTGTGTGTCGTGTGTGTTGTGTGTGTGTGTCCGTTGGCATTGTGTATGGGCAGTCTCACGGGGTGGCGATCGGATGATCTGACAATGGTAAAATCACCCAACTTCACCTGCAACTCAGCTTGTCAACTTGCTAGCGGATGGTTCAAGAATGTAAGGCAGCTGTGAGCCAATCAGCCTGTCAAAAAGTCAAGTTAGTTACAAACTGTCAGCAGGTCAAAATAGTAGAGTTTTGGATAGAGGAAGGTAAGGACTACTTCACCAATTAGTTTAAGGAACATCAATGTCCTTATGAGACACAAGCCTTTAAGGCTGGCTGCGTAGGGCTCAAGGGGATCTATTTGCAAATACGGAATGCTATATTTAAAAGTTTGTTTTCATTGGTGTATAATAGGCCTGCACGATTCAGGAAAAAATATGAATCTTGATTTTTTTAGCTTTGAATTGAAATCACGATTTTCTACCACGATTTTTTTCTCACAAACTGAAATGTTTATTGTACACATGAACTACGGTTCTTGGGTCCCCACACCAGTAAACGGATGAGATTTCAGTGTAAAAAGAAAATGAAGGCTACTGGCCTACAGTAAGCTCTGAAAATTGTAACATAAATTAGCACACCACCAAACTATTTTTGGAACGAGGTCGGTTTGGGTTTTTACTACTACCTGGGTTTTCAGCAACATCCATTTTGCGTTCTTTTGTTCACTGAGTTTTCCTTGTGATTAACGTTATTTCGGCATCGCCGGGGTCCCTCCTCAGAAACTTTCAACTCAACTATTTGATTCTGCGTGCTGTGGATCGCGTGACCAAAAGGCCCTTTGTCATTGGATAAGGGAGAAGCCTTGGAGCGCTTGCTTACATCTCTGACACATGCCGCCGGCTCTTGGGAAAAAAAAAAAAAAATCGATGTAATTTAGACATGAAATCGCATATGAATCTACATCGAGGTTCTCAAACGATTAATTGTTCAGGCCAAGTGTGTAATCACCTAAAGATAACTATCAATGTGTTTTTAATATCTGAAGAGGGAGTTGTTTCTCTTCCACCAAGACTGCCATGTTGCACCACCATGTTTCTAAACAAGCCCAGAATGACCAAAACATAATACCAGCCTTAAGAGGGGTGTCTGAAGTTTGCAACTGTCTTAGGTTCTCCAGCATACTTCAGGCATGAAAATGGGTCAGGGGTGAAAAGGGTGAGAAGGATATGACCCCTCTAGGGGGTCTGGGGGCATGCTCCCCTGGAGGAAAATTTTGAATTTTTCATATTTAAACGCATCAATCTGATGCATTAAGAGAGAAAAATCAAGCAGAATTACAAGACAGTATGAATGTATAATAAAGTATCTATCCATACATGGTCACATTATGCTATGTAAGAAATGAGACAGACAACTTCTCTCATAAAATGCCCAACAACACAACTTTGATAGAGTAATAGTGGTGAAAAAAATAAATAGCACTCAATAGTTATTAAAATAGTGCAAGAAAAGACAGTAGTGTATACTCACTGCTAATACATTCCTGAATAACATTACCATCACTCACCAAATTCACTCAGGAAACTAACGTCAGCTATGTTCCACTTTCCAAATCAGCGAGGCGTCTTCTTTTCAGCCTCCAAATGCTTTGATCTGCACGAGCGAACCACTTGTACACTTCACAAACCTATCAGGCAGCAGTATTCCCTTTCCTTCCCGAAGAAAACTGGCTATGCCAGGCCCTTCTCGCTATATTTCCATGCTTTTGCACTTATAAATTGAATGTCTTTGTCAAATTCAAGGCTCCCTTCAGGCGCACATGTTCGCAGTTCACTGATAATCTCTGGTATACCTCCGTGTCCCCCCCCCAAAAAAAATCATGCCTGATATTTGGAGGGGAGAGTGAGCAGAGGGACATTTAGTCATAGCAATCTGCAACTCCACGGCCAGTTGCTATGAAATCAAGCAAACACCTTTCATGTTTTTGTTAGTTTATAGTAATACAACAAATTCAATTCTAGGTGACTCCTACTCACCATGCTCATTTATATTTTAAGACATTACAACTTATATCCCGCTACATGCAAAAAATCCTAAAAGCTAAAAGTTAAATCGAAAATGTAGATACTTGTTGCTAATGAGGACGATACACATCATGTCTTGTTGCACTGGAGACACACTGGCCCGTTTTAAAAACACTGCAGAATGGTGTCTTGCAAAAAGTTGTAAGTTTCAACTTGTCTCAGCATGAATCTTTGGTCTGAACTGAGATTCGGTGACTAAGTAGAATAAACATATGACTTTTGCTCACCTGGGTCGCCGTTTGATTTTGGTGTCCCTTGATTTGTCTCCAAGGGTCTTGAAGCTGGGGGAAGGAAGGGAGGGAGAAATAAGGACAGGTTGATGACCCACTGTGTGTCCTTGGTCCGGCTACCGAAAAAACATAATGCTTTGGCTTGAGGGATCAGCTGAGTTCAAGATCAGGCCTTACTGAACTGAAAGTGGCAGCAGTGACAAGTGACAATGGCACAAACTTTACACCTGCCACACTACTCACATCTGAATTCTTTGTTACAATTCTGTTTTAAGGAATTATTTACCATACCACATGTCTAATCCTCCCATATTTCCAAGCCTGGCATTTTAGAATCTCCAACTCTCAGGTCAGTGTTTAGCCTATCCTATCCGAAATTAGTCATGCAGTGAAAAAATCTACTGGTGTCATCCTTTGGTTCTGTTGGGCAGTTTTTTTGACCCAGAGGTCAATTTGAGCAATAAGGAAAGGTTAACTGTTTTCTCAGAATCAGTATTTTTTAGGAACTGTTTTATTGGTCAACTGAATGCACACAAACAAGAAATTTGACTCTAATCTACACTGAGACAAAATGTTGATACAGCAGTATGTTGTCTTACTTCCTCTTGCTATGTTTTTAAGATTTTGGTTCTCAGTGCTATTTTTATTAAAACAAGGCACTCTACATGGATTCCCCTGCCAGCTCGAATTACCAGAGTCACTACTTGATCACTCCTCATGAAGGAACAGGTCCATTAGCCTGCAGTGCAGGAGAGCTCAAAGACAGACAGTGGGAATACTCATCAGGAAGGCACCATCATCTTTAAGTAAAAAGGTTGTTTACAAAACCACTGTACTGAACAAATACCTTTTTTCTTCTGTAGTTAATCAAACATGGTGGTGTATGTTAGAGCATTGTCTTGCAGAAATGGAATGAATGGAATTCATTTAGCAAAATCAACTTAACTGTGTCGCCCTCAGTAAACGTTAACGCTAGCTGCTGGTTAGAGATCTGTGGTGACAATGATAATAGCTAAATCAGTTAATGTAACGTTTCAATATTGTGCTACATGGTACAGTCAACATCTAAACTCTTAATGTTACAACATGCTAGCTAACGTTTGATGATTATATCCAAGTTGGTTTACTTCAGCTAGTTATGGTTAAAATGGACAGAACACGTTCCATTAAAAGCAGACCCACCCTGTGGTGAAATCCTGCTGGACCATATGAAGCCTTTCCCTGAAGTTTTCAAACATGGTTCGCCTTGTTTGCCTCTTTCCGATCTGATGAAAACACCAGCGCGACGTTGACTGACTATCAACGCTGAGCACTTAACGTTAACCCAGTAAGACTGTGTCGTCTTTGCTCTCGAAAAACTCTCGTTGTTTTCCAAGTCGATATATTAACTTTTTACACTAACTGGAACACCGTGTCATGCACATGCTTTTCTTTCTAATAACATAATGAAAGTGGTCTGAAAGCTGTTACGATCTTCATCCAAACCGGCAGTGGGTTTTCTTCTTCTTCTTCTTCTTCTTCTGTTTTACGGGGGCTGGCATCCAGTTGATGGTGCATACCGCCACCATCTGCTCCGGATGTTGGACCAGACAACAGATTTACAATCTAAATCCCCGTTTTCTCCGCAATCAAGGCGAGAAAAGCTTTATCCTCGGACTAATATAAATCCCTATCCATAAAAGCCCTTAACCCTGTTCTCGTATCCTATGAAAAAAATCCGTATCTCCTCAAACAGTGCCCTGACCTGTGCTCCCTCATCCATACTCAATAAACCCTTCAGCAGGAACTCCTGTTCCCTCAGACTATTCTGCATCACCTCTCTCTGTGCTTCTTCCTGTTTACAGATCAAAAGAACATGCTCCACTGACTGCACTTTGCATGTCATTTTAATGTTTGATTAAGACCATGGAAACCCAACCTCAGTCCCTCTCTCCTGTGCCCACCGCCTACTCTGAATCCTTTAACGCTCTTTTGCATTTGATACAGAAACCTTCCCTTCTCCTCTTTCTTGCCACATTTTGGTTGTTTTTTTTTCCTAGATTACAGAACTGACTCCCACTTTGCTGATACTAATTTGCATCCCTACATTACCTTTCATTAACGCTGCCTTAGCCAAACTGGCCACCCTCTCATCTATATGAGCTGGAACCCACATAAATTTGACCTGACCTCCCTGATTTTCTCCTTTTGTAACCGACTGCAGGATTTCACTCCTGCAACACTCCTGTTGTTGGGTAAGATCACTATTTCCTTGTAAATTTAGCCCAGTAATTTGTGCTCAGCTGCTTTCTTAGTGTTTCCAATGGCATCTCTCCCATCTGAACTCGTAATGCAGATATTGGTGATGTTGTAAAAGCCCCACTACACACTTTCAGTGCTTGTGCCTGAATAACATCTGACCTCCTTATAACAGAGAAGCCTGCCTAACCATATGCCACACGACCCTGGTCAAATACACATCTTATCAAAGCCACTTACAATCTTTTCAAAGATAAGAAACATGTTCTCCTCTCTCTACCAGTCAAACATCTTATCACACTTTTTTCCTTTTTGCCCTGATCTTCTATCCTCTTCATGTGATCTGCCCTGTTTAACCATAAATCAAAAAACAATTTCAAAAAACTTAAATTTCCCCACTTTCTCCTAATCGCCCCCATACTTAGTTTCATCCTTTCGTCAGTTCTTTTCCTGGTGAAAGAGTTTTTAGAGTTTTATTCACCAAAAACTTACATCCCCAGTCAAACCCACACTCCACTACCTCGTTAGTAGCTCCTTGGGTTTTCCTAATTGCATGCTATCTTACTGTCCCTTTCTCACAAGGCTCCATCATCGTAAACAGTGACACACTGATAGCTGCTGGTGCCATTGAAAAGACATCATTAATCACAGTGATGAAGAATATCAGACACTGCCTCGAGGACTGTCATTTCCTATCATATCCTTACTCAAAAGATCCGAACCAATCTGTACTTGGATTTTTCTTCCTAACAGAAAATCCTTTTATTCAGTTGAACATCTTCCCACCAGTTCCCATCTTGTATGACTTCATTAGCAGTCCTTCCTTCCACATCATGTCATATACTTTTTCTACATCAAAAAACAGTTCAACCACTGGTTCTTTATGTAACTGCCCCTCCTCCCACACTCTGTTATTAAAATGTAGCAATATTGATGATGCTCGTTCTCCTAGACATAACACACCTGGTCTTTCTCTAGAAAAGTTGGTATAATTCTACTTATTGTTCTCATCAGCTCTGCCAAAGTAAGTGGTTCATCAGTTATATCGTCTCTTTCTTTCCTCCTGTCTAATACACCTGAAGGCCAATTTAATGTTCTTTCTCTCCTCCTCCTCCCCTCCTCTGAGAGGTGATCTGAACTGTGGATCTTTGCAAATGCTTTAACCATGATCTCTGCCATCTCCTTACTAAAAACTGCTGTTTCCATTCGGTCTCACTGCCACTCTTCCTCCCACTGAGCATGAGACCAAGTAGTGGTTGCTGCCTACCATTGTAGCAGTCCAAACATCCCAGTCACTAACATTAGCCAGAGAACTGGACATTAGAGTCATGTCTGATGCCAACTCAGTGCCAGCCGTCATGTTAACCCTTGTTCCTCCACCATCATTCAAACAAACCGAACTGTTATTGTCCGCTAACTCCTCAATCACCCTTCGTTCTCTGCCTGTATGTGAACCCCTACTTTGCAGCAGGCTATCAAAATCCAACCTTTTACATGGATTACAGTAGTTAATGATAACTACTTTCTTTCCCCTTCCACACACCTCCACCACTAAGTATTCCTGGTCATCTCCCTTTTCTAGCACTCCATGTGGGTTATCTTGTTTGATGAATGTTCCACAACCTCTCCCTCCCCCATGATTCCTGCCTTACTGCTTCTCTGTATCCCCATATACAACAAAGTCAAAGTTTAGATTTAACCAGGTTTCCTGCTCACATATCACATTCAGTTTAACATTCGTTTCTCTTACAAAATGCTTGAATTCCTGCCCAATGACCAGGAAGCTTCTTGCATTCCTTTGTAAAAGGATTAGCATTATTATTAACTAACCCATGACCAGGCCCAACTAATTCACAAGTTTACCCCTCACTCCTTCCCATGTCAGTCCCACCAATCCTAGGTGTTTTACTGCTGCTTTGACAACCAGGTGAATTTTATAATTTCTTGATGTTACTTCTGCTGTGCTGTTTATTGCTCCTGCAATCAATGTCACCAGCTCTTTTGTCCACATATGTCCTGTAATCTGCTCTTTGTTGTGGTCCTTCAGCTCCCACAGCTACTCTCCCACTGTTTGCATTGTCCTGTTGTCTTAGCATTCTCACAGCATCTGTCTGAGTGATTTTTCTCTCCGCTCTCACTCTTTGAATGTTATTCTCCTTTTTCATGACCTCACAGCCCCCATAAGCCACAGTATGGACCCCACCACAGTTACAGCATTTTGGTTTTACCCTGCTCCACCCTTTTCATCCCCCTTGTGTCGATTTTAGTCTTTGTGCATCCAATAGTTTGCCTCCTTTTTGAGCTTCCATTCTCCCTGAGCTTACCACCCCAAGTATTCCTAACTCTTACGTTTGCAGATAACATCACCAGACTTTACTTGCTAGGATTGTAGTTCGCACCAACAGGTTAACTTTCTTTGAACTTTCTTGAGCCTTTTCATTAAACCTTATAATGTCAACAAGTTTACTGAGTAGTTTAAGAAGTTTAAGAGTTTACTGATGTCCCTCATCCTCACAGAACTCTCTCCGTAATCATGTCTTTCTTTTCTTTTCTTTCCTTTGGCTTGCTTGTCATTTTCTACCCATATCTCTGCAGACTATTCCCTACTCTAAAAAAAGGTAATAATGTCAACAAAATATAAAAAGTAAAACCTCACTGAAGCCTCACTGGGGCTTTAGAAAATAGAACTGTGTACATATAAGGATTACACACACACACACACACACACACACACACAAACCCACACACGGGTGTGCGCGTGTGAATGTGTGTCCTAAATGATGACAACAAATGATGCAGTGTATTACGAAGAGTAGAACTTTTGTAAATAAACAGCTCCTTCTGGGTCATTTTATCTAGCGACAAACCCTCCTGAGCAAAAGGATGCACATGAATGCAGTCAAGACTAGTAGTGGTATTTCCTTTTCTTTTTTTTCTTCTTCTTCCTCTGTAGATCACAATGATTATTAGTAGATAATTTTACTGGGTACAAAAAAACCCTTAAGTCTTTTTTAAATGAAATAAGCAACATAAAGATACTAAATATATAAAATGATACCAGAGAATTAGATATCATATGACATCTTTATTCTTTCTGAGGTCTTAAATCAAATGCTTTCTCCTCATAAGATTCTCTATTTTTTCTTCTTTCCCACAGTGACACAGTAGTTCCATATTATAAAAAAAGCAGGAGAACTGGAGCACAGTGATAGATTTAGGCAAGATTTATTGGTGTAACCAACATTTCAACACATACGGTGTCTTCAAAGTCGAACAGACACTGACGGGAGACAAACAGTTGTATAGCAAACTTCAGTGAGTTGTGTACTGTATTTCTCATTAGCTGAGATGTAAAACATAGGGAAAAGGCCACCGGGCAGTCACAAAGTGGGTGTTCCAAGTCAGTGTTCAAGTGCCACACCAATAGTGCTGTTTTCAAAAGAGCAAGTCGACAGTTTATCACAAAACATTATAAAAACCTTTACTGACAGGAAATTCCCAGCAAGACCAACCATCACTGTTGTCAGAAAAAACTAAATATGCTGTTTAGATGTGCTGTCACAGTTCATGCTTTAAGGAGGCCATCATAGAAGTAATAACAACATTATACACCAGAAGCAGAAAATATACCCCTGTTCACTTATGAAAATACACAATTCACATTAAAGACAAGATTTCCAACTTGAAGGAAACATGACAAGTTTAATTCTTCATTGATGCCACAGGGCTCCACTGTGTTCAAAGTATGAATCCACAGCGCCTCCTTATGAGGAGGCAGTGAGTCCACAATGTCACCACCTCTGGAAGCAGGTGACACTTTATCTATTCCCCAGAATTTCAAAGTCGCTGTAGAGCCAAGGTTGGCCTGTGCATAATGTCAGGCGATAGCATAGTTCATGTTGTTGGTGCTCACTGCAGTCTTGTGTTCAGATATACGGGTCCTCAGTGCTCTTTTTCTTTGCCCAACATAAATAGACTGTATGTATATAGCACTTTTTTAAAATCTTTTGATTACTCTAAGTACAAATAAAAGAGATATTTCAGCATATACACTGTGTGTGTGCTACTGCAATTGATTAATGATTTAACGCAATATATTTTACCAGTCTGTGAGTGGGTAAAGTATTTGGTATCTGATGACTTGGAACATTGTGCACAATGGCCAAAGTGGAAAAAACTTGCAAGTTGATCAGGTCACCAGGAGAAAGCGTTTTGTAAATTTTGTCTCAGAATGACCCAGTCTGTCTCTAAGGCTGCCAAACATCTGAAGGTGATCAGAGGAGGCACAGAGCTGTGCTCTATTAAGGCCTTTATTTCTGTTTGACTCATGCTAGATCAATGTCATCACTTTTTGTGCCCTCCTTTGTAATCCTTATGACATTTCATTTCCTTTAATGTCATTGTGTGCTGCAAAATTATCACTGAATGAACCATCATTTATATTTTGTAAAATGTTTGTGGTATTTCTTTAAAGCTGAGCTTAAAAACTTAACAAGTGTCCTCGCCACTAACAGTATTGTAAGATTTTCTTCTGTGCTATACTTACACCTCATTGATTATTTCCTCATTTTACATGAAATTCTGGTACTATAAATGCTACCTCTACTTTATTAACAAGGTATTGGATACATATTCATAGATCTGAACAAAACTGTGGTAACTATCAGTCTATGCCTGTATGTAATGTGTACTACAAGTTAATCTCATTGCAAGGTTTTTACATAATATTAAAAAAACTAAATCTTGCCAGGTTCTGACATCCTGGTTTACTGAAAGAGCTGTTTAGTTTGTCTCTGTAAATGGCTTGTTTAATAATTCATTAGTGTCTTCCTCATGCTTTTATCTCCCTTCTTCTTATTGGACTCCTTTCCTGATTCTATAATAGCTGTTGTGGTTTGGGTTTTTGTATTTAGTTGTTGGGTTTTTTGTGGTTTTCTCACTCCGCTTCCCTCTTTCCCTCCTGTTTCTCAGTTTGCACTAGATTTCTGCATTTTAGCCACTGAGTGCAGCTGAGATCAGGGGCTTTGCAAAGTAGTATTTTGAAAGGTTTAGCTGGTCCATAACCGTTTTGCCTACACCAGAGAACAATCCATGGCTCTTTTCCTCCAACTGTTTCTTTCTTTCCACCACTGTCCCCTAATCAGGGAAGGCCAATGTAGATGGGACATATAAAGCTCTTTTGGGCTAACTAATACTCCTGCTGTCCTCCAGGAACCTTATCAGTGATGTTCTCAGGGATATGCTTGACCACTTGGTGCATCTTCATGACATAGTAATTTTTCCTGGATCTTTGAATGAGCATGTTACTAATGTGAGAAATTTACTTAAGAGGCTACTAGAGAAGGAGTTATTTGTTAAGGCAGAGAAATGTGAATTTCATGTCCTCAGTTGCCTTCTTGGGGTTCATTATTGAAACAAAGCGGACCCAGCAGCTTAAACCCAGCTCACAACCGCCCCTTATGTGGTCTCTGGAGGCTGAAACTGCCTTCTGCAGATCAAAAGAAATGTTTTGTGGTGCTCTCCCTGATCCTGCCCTTTAGTTCATGGTGAAGGACGACACCCCTGACTAAGGAGTCAGAGTCATCCTCTCCTAACATTTCCCCTTCGAACCAGAGACTGCATCACTCTGCTAACAGTGGTGCTAGCGTTGCAGGAGTGGGGACTCTGGTTAGAGGGTTCTGTTCATCCACTTACTGTATGGATCAATCATAAGAACTTATTTTACATTCTACCTGGAGGTTAAACTCTCACCAAGCTTGGCGGTCTCTTTTCCTGGGCAGATTCAACTTCACCATCAGCTACCATCCCAGATCCAGGAACATAAAGCTGGATGTTAGTTACCAAGATTGTAAAAGTTCACAAAATTAAGAACCCAAGTGCAGACATGGGAACACAGGCAAACTGAAACGAAAAGGGAGCTTTAATGGAAAGCTTAAAGCCCAAAGCAAATCAGGAAATCCTAAAATCCAGAATCCACAGCGTGACAAACTGAGGAGGGCAAAAAATGTCCAAAAAAGGCAATGGCTAACAAAACAGGAAATCAGAAATGTAAAACTAAAACCATGACTCAGAGACACAAGAAGCTCAGGGAACAAGTGGGACACACTTGAGGTCAACAGGACCAGGGAGCAGTAACAGAACCAGGGCAAGCAACAGTTGATGTGACCATGACAAAGGGATAACACAGATACTTTGTACACACACTAGGAGCAATGAGACACAAGTGGGGCAATCACACAGGTGAAACACATCAGGGCTGCATTCAGTGTGCACAAAACATGGCAAAAGGTTTTCCTGTTGTGTGACATAAGTATTGGAAGCTGAGAAGATCACTCTTTGGCTGCAGTCGAATATTCCTTTTTGTTTAGGAAGGTTCTTAACTGGGTGAAATGATCCGGAAGCAGTTCATGATACGAGTTGTTTGAATTGTCTAAATGCTAAGGAAAGGTGGCTCAATGTTTCCTTTCAAATCTCCTTTAGCATAGGATACACTGGACCATCCTTTACAAAAAGAGAGGAGAGTATTATGTCCCAAAATTCTCTGGAGCAGCATCCATAAGTGGAGCATTATTCAATTGCTTGCAAATTCAAATTAATAGGACACAGATCATGTAGCCAAGGCTATCATTGCTCATGAATCCTTTCCAAATTATACCATAACATGTACTAACTTCCTAACAGTTTTGAACTCTGAACATTATGTTGAGCCCATAGTTGAAGAATGTCCATGTAAAATTATTAAAGTGAAAAATATAGAACAGTTATTACTGTTTTTCTAATGGTAGACTGCACTAATATTTCCCTCATCTTGAGTGTTGTCATATCACAAGTCTTTTGTCTTGCATTCAGTGGGCTAACCATTTATTTTCATACACTGATTGGTATTCATATTGATAACAATGAGGGGAAAAGTTTAACTGTTTCCTAAAATGTCAGCTTACTGATTTGTTGACACTAAGTGATAAGTTGCTGTCTTGATTTCATCGCGAAATAAGCTCTCATCATTATTAGATACCCATCCAGTGGTCTAACAATGGTGGTGTCCTCTGCATACTTCAAAATGGAGTTCTCCCCACGCAAGAGTTGCAGTCAGTTTCACAATTTAAATATGATTCTATTACTACTACTACTACTGACTACTACTGACTGGAGGATTTATGATGACAGAATGTAAGTCGGGGGGGCTGTAACTGTCTGCTAACCAGCAGACCCCCACTATAAATAGAATGAGAAATGAGAAATGACAATGGTAAACATCATAGAGATTGCAGGAAAAACTCTAGCAAACTAACAGGGTTTAAATATGTTAACACAAAACATTTTTTTGCTGATTTAAAGCCCCTAAAAATATTTAAAATATAACAACTGAAATATAATTTTAAAGGCAAGCTTTTGTTTAAATCAAAATGAAGTAAGGCAGCAGCATCCATTGCTGTCTTTGATGGGCATTTTCTTTTCTTTTTAAGGTCACTGACTATTTTGAATTTTCTAAACTTATGGACTTTCTCTGTGATGAAATTAATTAATGTATTGACTATTTTTACTTAATATAGCTATAGCAGTTTACCACTTCATCCAAAATAGGCTTATGAGCAAAATAACACCGCCTGATGTTCTCTTAAACTACCTGACATTCCAATAATATCTATGATATTTAGGGTAAGGACCTATACAGTTATTCAGTATTTATTGTGATTTTCTTTATATGTCTGATGTTTACACAACTAACAAAATGCATAATTTAATTTCTACAAATCAATCATCCAAAAAGACTTTGAAAAAAAGCATGTTTAATGTTAATATGCCCCTCCACATTTTAAGTTTTTAGTTTTTTTGTGATTGTGTTCATGTTGAGCATTAAAAAAATTACTTACACTTCAAAGGCTGTTGGGTAAGTGTTGAGTGTAGATTAAAATGTTGAGTAAATGAGTAAGTGAAAAAAACACCAGTTTATTATTGTCTACTCTACCCTTTTTTTAAAAAAAGACCATTTTGGGTCACTGAACAGATCAGTAGACTGGGACATTAACAGTCTGGTCGAGACAGGTTATGATATGGTTATGGTACACTAACAGCTGGTTCTAATGGTTGTGCTGTAGGTAAGAGAAAACGTGGATAAAATGGATGAATGCTTCAATGTGTGTTTCATGTATACAATGACTTTTCAAAAAGTATGGTTTTAATTTTTTAAGTCTGTTTCAAAAAATACTCACAAGCTTATATGTTTATTCAAAAACAGGTTTTGTTGTGTAGAACATTTCTTTTTGATTGTGATAGGGGACAAAAAACAAATCAAATGTAACAGACAGGGAATCATCTTTGTGATTCATGCCTCCTCCAATCACATCAGGTATTACATGTGTTTGTTTTCCAAAATTAAAGTGATCACTATACTAACATGTCAGACACTATAATTTCCAGAGAAAAACATGGACCTTTTCACTTTAGGATTATTTCTACAAAAGAGTTCAAGGGACAGATAACAAGTTTTGTTACATGGTGCAACAAGCTCATTGTCAGAAAAAACTACAAAACAATAAAAAAAACTTGATGCTTTTCATATATCTTAAACAGAGAAAAATACAGAATCACAACTGTTTTAGGTTCAGGCTCTTGCCAATGCAGAGAAACGGCTGTTCAAGAAAAAGGGTCTGTGACTTTGGAGGATATCCACTTGATTTGTCTCACTTTTACAGCTGCAGCCTCATTTTAACTTCAGGAAGTGTCTTTGAGTAGGAGTGTGGATCTTGTCTCCTCTCAGTTACACTGAAATTAATTGAAGAAGGAATCTTTAAATGCATTATATGAACAGTAAGAACTATAACAGCTAGGAAAACCTGTCATTGTTAGTTTGAGCACTTGAGTTTTGTTTTAAGACAGACTGGAATAAATAAACACCTATCCTCTGATTCCAGTAAGGAGTTTAGATGTGAATTCCTTAAGACCTCTATGCTTTCGATTCGCTTCACTTTAAACAGTTTTTCTCTTTAAATGCACAGTTAGTGGGTTGATTTAAAAGACTGTATCATTACCTGACTGAGAAAAAAGCCCAGGGGTAATGATATGTAGGTAAGCTACTGAAATTGTTTAAAAGAATGATCAAGTTAAACTGTGTGCTTTGATAAAGCCAGTAATCTTTTCCAGTGAATATTCTGGCAATAATATATTAAATACAGCACAGAAGTAGCTGAGTGATTTTTCACTTTATTTCATGTCACACCCTTTTTTATATAGCCTACTGTATTGTTAAGTGTCTGCCACAATGCTATGACTTAAAAATAATTCATTTTACTTCAGGATAGCATGAAGATTATCCCACAATCATGGACAAATTTATAAAACAGTAAACTACATCACATTCAACCAACCAACAACCATCATCATGCATCACCTATAAACAATATTGTTTATAAATATTTTGTTATTTGTCTTCAGCATTAATTTACTGTTTAGCAGCTGTGTAGCAAATGGTGAATCTGGGAAGGTACACCTCAGTGTTTCAGAAGGATCCTAGGGCTGGTTCTGGTCTTAATGGATGAGGTAGCAGTCTTGGTCTGGATGAGGCCCTTTGTAGAGCCTCTCAGAGCTCTGGAAAAGCTACCGACAGGTGCAGTGTCCTTAGAAGAGTCCTCTGTGGTGCCCTTAGAAGAGTGTTTTACAGTACTCTTGGGACTGTGGATAGAGCAACTGCTGGCTGGTGAAGTACACTTGGTATTGGGAGCCTTTCTTGTAATTTTGTTAGTACTTTTAGCAGTGTGCTTGGCAGGATAACTGGCTAGTAGGTCAGTGTGTGTATGTGTAGATGTCATTGAGTAAACAGCAGCTTTAGTTACCAAAGTTCTAGCCATAGAACCTCTGGCAAAAGCCCTGGAATCAGTATTTCTCCTTATTGGCTCAGGGATTGTCGATGATGCACACTGATTTCTGTGGAGCTTTTTTTCTCTCACTTGTCTGCAAATGATCTTACTCACAGGGCTGACAGTGTAGTTTGTGATGATGTTGGTGAAGTCTGCCACATCTTGAGAGGATTCCAGAGCAGTGACCTTTGCCAAATGTATCTTTCCAACATTTACACTGTCCTGTAAGTCTTCAATAATAGAACTGGCCGTCTCTAGTCTAATCTTTCCTACATGGCCAAAGCTATTTTGTTTTAGTTCTTCATCATGGCTACTGGTGATTTCTTCCATATGGCTCACATTTTCATCTGTAATATCTTTATCACGGTCTGCCTCCCTTTGTGGCATTTCACTAATGCAGCAGTCACTCACCAGTGGGACATCACCTAGATTGTGTCGCAATGTCTTGCACTTCTTTGATGAATTATTGTCCAAAGGGACCCAATTCAGAGGGGTAGGGCTGGTGTCAGGTGGGAGGCCTCTCCTTCTTCTGGACAACCTCAATAGCCCAGTGTTTTCACTAATCTGTCTGATGACTAAACCATTAGTCAGTGGCATTTGATCAGGGGTCTTGCATGAAGTTTTTTCTGGACTGTGGCCAATATGTAAGGTCTTGACATTTCTATAGTGGTAAGGGACTTTTTGGTTATCAAGAAGAAGGTCTTGATTGCAACAAATGTGATTTTTGTGGGAGAGGTTAATTTCTTGCGATCTGTTTTGGAGATGGGCTCTCAGTTTACAGGTACTGCTAGGTCTTGAACAGGACCTTGAGGTTTGTCTGCTACCAACCTCTGTGCTAGACTTCAAAGGAGGGACTGACCTGATATAGGAGGTTCTTTGTTCAGAGGATTGAGTTATCATGGCAATCTGCAACAGAAGGAGATCGTAATAGTTCATGTTAACTTCTGCAAGCAATTAAAACAGGAAAAAGATATTAAACACAGTTCACACACATGCTGTTCACAACAGGCTCAGTTACAGCATATTTAAAAAAAGGAGAGGAGCATTACTATGAGTACCACTGCATTTGCACAAGGGTGGGAATGATTTAAGCCACCGGTATGCTGCTTCAGAGGGACGTGTTGGATGGGCAAACAGCTTCAGAAATTGAATCTCTCAGATTCTCTCCAACACTGGGGGGATCTGTGTCTGATCTTGGAATTTTTCTGAACTGATCATCTGACATTCGCACCTACTTCATCGTGATGTGCTAGGTGTGTAGAGATGAGAAAAATGCCAGGGTTTTAATTTCTCTCACTAGCTCTTTTTTTCAATTATTGACACAAGTATTCCAGTAATTTTCTATGTAAACAACCAAGTGCAACACCATGAACATCCTCCAGGAGTTATTGCCCAGATAGGTGTCTGCCCCCTCTCTATGGTGACCAGCTACAATGTGGTCAGAAGAACAGTGTTCCTGAACTAACATATGACCTAGATTGAGTTTAAGGTCCTAGGGTCCTAGTCGTGAGGTGTGCAGAGCATTGTCTAAGTTTTATGACTTTTAACCCCCATGGTTTCCCCCAATTCAAGGTGTGTCCACTGCTGAAATTGTTTTAGTAAGACAAGGGTAGGAGGTTACACTGATAAAAATATCCTGCTTAATCTACTTAAAAAAATTAAGGCAACTTTTTGCACAAGATTAGTATTTAGTTCGCACAAGGCTCGTATTTGTATGAACTACTCAATGTTTCTCAGTAAGAAATACATTTTCCAAGTACAGTCAGCTTAATTTTTCCAAGTAAAATCAACTTAGCGTTTCTATGTAAAGTCAACTTAAAAACACTTGTAAAATTTAGTGATGTTTATTTGAAAAATCACATATTTTTACTTGAAAAAAAAAGTTCATTTACAACCAAAATCAAGCTAACTTTACTTGAAAATGTACTTTCTACATACAAATAATTAAGTGGTTCATACATAGACCGGTTTTGCTTGATCTACATAGTAATCTCAAGCAAAAAGTTCCCGCTTCTCAGTGAAAAATAACAGCAATAAGTTATTACATTTTATGACAACTTTTGTATAAAGCTAACATTTTTGTCATGAAGTAATTAAAATTAACAGGACTCAATATCTGCCCCATAGATTTTGAGCTGTGTATAAGATGAAAAAATTTCTTTCATGGAAAAGTCATTTAGTCACCAAGCTTGAGAGGTTTATTGCCTGTATATCATGTGTTCACAAAAATTCATGACAATCCACAAGAAATGCTAGAGAAAAGTTTGGAGCCAATATTTCTTAATACAGATATATGAACATCCCTAGGCTCCACTTGACAACTGGCCAGAAAGTATATTTCAGTTTCTTAGGGTAGCTTAGTTCCAAGGAATATATCAGGCCCGTTAGGTAGGCACAAGCAAGCGCAACATTCGAAATACCAAAAAGGACCTCTGTTCCTTTGATGGCTATTCCTGTTTGCTTGTCAAGACCTCCATCCTTGGTTTAGCTGACCACAAAAATGTTGAGAACAAATGTAGGAATAGCCTCTTGGACAGCTGCAGCATCATCATTCTTCGTCAATAATCTGTGAGGGAATAAATCAGGCTATCTGCAGGTTATCAGCAAATTGACTTAGATGCTTTTGGACTCCTCTAATACCACTTAGGACACCTATATGTCAATCTGTCCATCAACTGGTCACAAAATTAAGTTTACACAAAAGCATTATCTGAAAACATAAACAATGCTGTTTTTGTTCAATAATGATTATGTCTGATGTTTACTCATGAGTTTTCTTAAATTAGAGGACAAAGGGGGGCACAAAAAGGGTTTAAGTGCTACGACCGATTGATTATTCATAATATAGTGTTGTTTAGTATGCATCCATCAATTTGGTAATCCCAGCTAAAATTAAATGTACACTCTTGAAACTTGATGAGCACTAGAGTAGTTAAACTTCAATTTTAAGATTTGTTTGTGTTAAAAAAAGGGCTCCTTATTAATTAAAATAGGGAGGAAATATTCCTATTATGCATAGCTCCCACCTGCTTGTCATTTTAATTGACCACCATACTGTTCTGTGTTGCTGACAAAGTGGTATTTTGTTCCATTTTAGGTCCCATCTGCCCCACTTAAATTAATGGACTGGTTGAAAAAAATTCAGAAATTTGGATCACGACTTGTCTTTATAGCCTCTAGAAACCCAAATCCACACTAGTCTTACTATTAATTTAGGGACTCATGTACATAAAAACAAGCCTATAAAAAGCATTAGAGATTGGGTTTAACGCAAGTCGAATATTGAGCCAACTCAACGATGGGGAGCTGATTGAAGATGAATACTTCACTAGAAACATGTACACATGAAATCAGAAAGGCATCAGCTATCCTAGATTGCATAACATTGTCTCATATGCAGAGGTATATTTTATTTTTACCTGATAGTCCTTTTGATCAACTCCTCTGGCTTTTCACCTAGGTAGAGAATGAGGCCTCTGATCACAGCTCACCTCTGCGCCTCAACGCTATTGTCCTATAAAACCATGGAAAGAGATTATGTTTGGCAACTGAACGTTACTACACATACACAATGTTGCTACATTTCTTTAAGAACATGCCTCATTTAACATGTCAAGGGTCTCATCGAGCTTCTTCCTGACAGCTCTTCCCTTCCTCCTGTACAGGCTCAGCAGTTTGGGCATGTATTGGTCCAACTTCCTCAGGAATGTGGACTGTAGTGGCTTCACTGTGATCCTCAGGAATTCCTCCTTGATCTGAGAGTAAAAGAAGAGCAAATTAAGTCTACAACATCAAATTAACTAGTCAATAATATTTCACCGTTAGCTTATCTGAGATATAAAATAAACAATATTCCTAACATTATAATAATGAGTGAAATTCATAAAGAATCAAGAACACAGACATGCAGTCCGTTGTCCTGTCCTCTGAGAGGCTGTCACAGCCTGCAGCAGGCAGGGGGAGGGCACCGGCTCAGCCAGCAGCTGAGTTTACAACAATTTTACTTACCTTAACTTTCAGATTCATAGCACACCAAGATTAACAGAGTTCTTCAATTTGGCTTGTTCGTAAAACCTCGTTGTACACTGTGGTTGTGAAACTACAACAGCAGACTCAATTTGTCGTTCACATGAACTTCACCTCACCTAGTCAACCCCGCTCATGATAGCTAAGCTAATGTTAACTTAGCTCCTGCAGGCAAAGATACTGTGACCAGACTTTTTGTTTGTTTGTTTTTAACTTGACATCATCGTTTTAAAATACATTTTACCGTGCAAAACCAGCAATAACTTACTAATGGAAACCCTGTTACATTAATTTATTAACATCACTGTACAGACCTTCAACAGTTAGCCATAAAGTCACATGCTAACATGGTCTTAACAAAAAGCCTATGGTTACGTTAACTAAATTTTTACGTTACAACAATAAGAAAAGTGGAAATATTGTTACACACATATATACTACTTGGTAACTTTATTCTTACCTTAAAATGTCCAGCGGGGTGGCGGTGAACACCTGGCTGCAACACTGGCAAACTTCGCAAAAACAGCATTGAGTGACAGGCATTTGAAACGGAATCACATGACTGCACTCACTTTCCAAAGTAAATTTTACAAAAAAATGTTTGTTGTGTGAGTGGATATTAAAAGATTGGCTGGAATTATGCACCATGTCTTGTCTTTTAGACTACAAAGATTAAGTCCATGACAAAATTGTTCGTTGTAGAGATTAAAACAAAAATTTTATTGCTTATATCATAGATTTAATTGTGTTACATTTACATCCTCTTAGAATCTTTTTTCTCAGTGTACATTCATCTGGTTCCAGCCACCGTAAAGATGGAATCCACAAGAGCGCAAAGACTGTGTGAGACAGACTGAAAGCGAAGTTTATTAGTTCAGACTAGTGCTGTCAAAATTAACGCGTTAACACATGCAATTAATCTGGAAGCAACAACGCATTAATGAAAGATTAACGCACGATTAATCACGTCACGTGATTTAAGTAGAGTTTAACAGTCTACTTTGTGTGTGGCCACCCACACATGCGGCCTGGCAGCAACAGAGAAGGATGGCTGAGGAGGAAGCGTCGGACATATGCGTTATACACAATCAGTTTCTGTTCATAAAAACTCCAGGTGGGGATTTAGACAAGACCAGAATTGTCTGTAGATACCTTCGTGACGCTTTATCGTATCACCGAAGCACAACAAGCCTTAAATATCACTTCAAGGCCAAGCACTTCATGTATACTAGTGCTAGCAGGAGCAGTAGCACAGAGCTAGCTGGAAGTCAGGTCCGCAAAGTTAAAATACCAGAGTGCAACCACGGTAAGCCTGTCAGCAAAGCAACCACAACTAGACTCAAAAAATGCAATGGCACAATAATATGTTAAAGGTTTAACTGGGACTGTTCGTTCTGTAACATGTTAGTTGAAGGACTACCTGTGTAATAATAAAGTAAGAGAAAAAGATTTCTCAGACTAGTTTGTCATTTCTTTATTTCCAACACCACATACTTGTTTTATCTCCCCACCAAAATACAAATACTATTAGTTTTTTAAATCGCGATTCATCAGAGTAATGTTGCGATTAATCAAGTTCATTTTTTTAATCGTTTGACAGCCCTAATTTGCACTGTGCATATGTGCACCTCTCTGAAATAAACTGGCACAAAGGTGGAACATATTTTTGTTGTTATCATTTATGTTATTCGTTCATACAGGAAATAATTGCACTTTAAGATGATGTCTAATTTAAGTGGCCTTTAAGACATACGGGTATACGTATATGTCTATGTTGAGATCTAGCCTAGCAGCAGTTGGTGATGCGTTCAAGACAACTCGGGGAAAAAATGGGCTCTGAATTGTAGAAAATGAATTCAGCAATGAACAGCGTTAAATTCGGAATATACACATATATTCATTTTCGAAAATAAGCATAAATTGCTGCTGAATGTTTTTTCAGTGTTCAGCAAACAGTGACAATGTGCCACACCTCGATTTTCTCCGCCGAGTGAACCTGTAGCGTTAACGTTATCTCCGAGTGGTCTTGACACAGCTTCCAAGCCGACGGTTGTTTCACCGAAATCAGATCAGAAAAATAGAGATTAAATTCATGGAGCCAGGAGAACACGTTCTAATTGACAACGGCCTTAAAAACAAATGGCGCTGGGCATGGATAGAAGAAAGGAGTGGAGAGGCAGGCCTTAAGGAAGCTTCAGTTTAGCAGTTCTCAGTTTCTGAAGTTAACTGTATTTATTTCCTATTCAGTTTAACCAGTTCTTGGAGCACTTTACCTTAACCTTTTTGTTGTTGTTAATTGAACTGACTTGTAGTTTAGTGTATTAAATTGCATTTATTTATTTTCTATTTTGTATTTCCTATAACCAAAAACGATGGAAATGTTGCAATTTAAAATTACAACATTATCTACAGTTCACTGTTGCTCTGTAACTGTTTACACATTTTTTTTGTATAAATTATTTAGCCAGACTGAGTTTTCACATGTCCTTATAACACACAATTTGCCATTGTTTGTCTTGAACAAAAAGATGTAAATGTTGCAATTTAATTACAATATTATCTACAGTTCACTGTTGCTCTGTATCTATAACTGTTTATACATTTTTTGTATAAATGGCCCTTTACTGAATTAATGGTTGCTAAATTAATAATTCAAATTAATTAGCCTGACTGAGTTTCACATGTCCTTATAACATTATTACCTTTACTTTCTAAAATTCACATTTCAACTCTAGGTCATCTTGTACCCTGCCAAGCACAATGCCAAAAAGTTGTTTGCCAAATTGCCTATAGTGTGTATGCGTCGGATTCACTGCACCCCCACTCCCTGGAAAAAAGTTCAGGCTTAGGATTTTTTTTTTTACTTTAAGCCCTGCATTGTGCTTTTTAACATGTCAGCATTCAATCATTCACATAGTCTTCCAAAAATAATGTTAAGAGGTTTCTCCACAAAGTGCAAACCTTCTCATTAGGATACAAAAACAAACTTACACAAACATTTTGACACACCGAGTGAATGGCTGCATTTTTGGGTTGATTAGTCTTGTCTCAAAACACTTCAGTGTACGGACTGGAAGAGTCAGAGATCAAACCACAAACTTCTGGTGAGTGGACCTCTACATCCTTAACCATAGCCACCCACTGTATTTTTTAGTGCAACTGGAGGAATGTAAACTGCAGCAACAAAGGCGACATGGGTAATTTATGTTTATATTTAAAAAATAAAAAATTCATATTGGAAAAATTTTCCATCAGTTTTGACTGTGTTTTAGCACTTAGCATAACTGATGAATACCGTGTCCAAATCTTGACTTTAGTTAAGATATTTGATATTTGAGTTAATATCAGTAGGCCACAAAAGAGAGTTCTTGAAAAACCTTCCTTATATACCCAACATGTAAAGCCAGTCAGGTACTGCAAGCTTTAAGGCACACAATCAGACAAGCTGTATGTATTTAGCCAACATTCCACCATAAAAAACTGGCATTCTACAATCCAACAAAGAGAAACTACATCCGTTTGCACACACATATTGGTCAATTAAGATCAACCTGTACAAAACCAGATCAACATACACAAAATCTCATTCATAATAAAAATAATATTCAATCAGTGGCTTATTTCATGGTGAAATCTACAATGATTTTGCTGTTTAGGTTACACCATGAGTAAACCTTATAACAGGCAGTAGATTGATATCAGACAGTTAAAATACATGGATGCAGAGATACTGCTTAGATTGTCCAAAAATGGCTTCAACATTGCTTCAATATGTTGACAGAAGAAGAAGTTTTTTAACAGTGAATAAGTCTGCCCATCAAATGCGTGCCTTGATTTAGAATGATGTGATGGAGCCAGGTCTCTCCAATAATGTGGACACAACAGTCTCTGTTTTCAGATTGTTAAGTTAGCCTGAGTCTTATTACACCCATATTATGATCAAACACTAGCCAGAGGTATGGTGAATAGTGGAATGGCCTTAGGTCTAAGATGGGTCAGTTCTGCTCTCATCCAAGCTATCTTACTTATCCTTAAAGGCTGATCACACCACATGCAGTGTGTTTTAGTCTGGTTGATCTGGATGGGTGGTTAGAAGATGACACTGGCAGTGGTTGCCCAACTACGTCACTGTCCTCTATCAGTAACCTTAAATCAGTTTTAAGATTTGATTTACTAAGGATAGTGGATGTTTACTGTAAGTCACAGCCTAAAGTGGCAAACAGGGACTGAGTAAGTGCAGAGCACTTATCACAAGTTGTGTGACTTGCTAAGTGTATTAAGTTTTTTGAGGAGAATGGACTGTAATAGAAGGAGATGGCTGGTGACCAGGGGGCAGTGTAGATCTCCCTCTTGCCTCAAACTTTTTGTAAGATTGTAAAGACAAAGATTTTAGAAGAGATATATCCAAAAGCATTCCCACTTTGTGTAGTCAAAAAAAAAAACTTAAAGATCCCACTAGTCATGGTTCAGATGATGCCATAGCAGAATCACTTGAGCACGAATAGGACCCCATTTTGAATGGCTAAATGGCTTTTACCTCAACAATTTACCTCCATTTTTTCTCACCACCTTGCATATGTTTGTGAATCAGAATCATTCTAAACTGACAGTTTTCTGCAATAAGCATATTGCTATGCCTCAATTTCTCTATAAGGACAATGGCTTGGTGAATCATGAAGAGATCGCTGCAGTGAGAAGTCCAGAAAAGCTGAGTGAGCTAAAATATATGTAGCCCTAAAAGGGCAAAAAAAATAATATTACCACAGCAGAAAGGGAAATAATTGTTTCCAAAGTGAAGGCAAAAAAAAAAATTCTCTTCCATAGTTTTTCCGCTGATGATTGACCGATTAGGCCCAACCTCAGATATAACAGTGAAGCAGAGCTCAGAGTCTGTGCAAAGAGGCAGTAGGCTACATACCTGCATTCCTCCTTCTGAAATGCGCTGAGTTCCCTATACAGAAGTCCTGCCACCTGGCAGCCATCTTGGTAGCACCTCTGGGCACTTATTAAGACCAAGCCCTATCTAAATGAATGGGGAGATGACCATAACTGCACTCTTATGGGTCTTTCGGATATAACATCTCTGTATATAGATTTACCAATGAAGTCTTATATAAACCACTCAACAAGTTTCGTGTCTTTGCCCCAAATTAACCCTCTAAGCTATACCTCTACTACACATGATGAATATTTTATCGCACAGAAGTCTTTAGGGTTAAATCCAGACAAAAAAAATTAAAAACACATTTTATGAACACTTTATTTTCAGGCTATTAGTTGAACCGAACTTTCGCAAAGCTCTATTCTGTGCAAACGCAAGGGGGATACACGATTGACTTGCTAGGTTGTCAGTTCAACCGTTATAAAGCAAATGATTGGTTTCCAGTGGGGTAGGGCAGGATATGTACATATAACTGCCATCTTTGGCATTACAGATTTCCCCCACAGAGTCCCATTTAAAATGAATTGAGCGCTGTTTTTTTTTTTTCTGACTAAGCTAAATGGACAAGACATAAAGTAATAAAGACATAAAGTATGTGATGAAAAATATGGCATCTGTGTGTGGCTTGCTGTCTGTCACTGTCAGCGCTATGTTTGTTCATGCTATTTGTGTCACTTGTGACTCAAAATGTCAACTCTCCGAACTGGTGTACAATTTGCAAACACTGCTAGATATTCAACTCTCCAACAAAGATCTAGTGAGGTTTGATTATAGTGAACATAAAACATTGCCCCCGCTTCTATCCCAACCTACCTCTGCTGCATCCCAGCCCCACCTCCCTGGCATAAGTGCCACCACCACCATGGTAAACCCAGTGGTGCTGATGAGGCTGCAGGTCTGTTTGGCATACTTTTGTACTGCTTCTCTTTTTGAGTACAGAGCAGTGCCTCGCCTCTCTATATCTCAGAGGCTGCCTGTTTGGTACCTGTTGTTGGCATGGATGAGATGTTTTAGCCCTGCAGCCCTTGGTCTCCTCATTTGTGCTGGTGTGGGGTGAATCTGGGAAACCTGTGGCCTCTGTCGGGCGCCCTGGACAGCTAACATTGGCTTCTCCTAGGATTGGCCTGGTAAACGCTAGATTGCTAGCGAGCAAAACTTTTGTCCTACAAGATTTCTTCACGTCCCAGGGATTGAATTTTCTCTGCCTGACTGAGATGTGGCTGAGTGTTGGTGAGTCAAGTGCTTTCACAGAACTTTTACATGATTTTTGATATTTTAACTCCCTGTGGACATCAGGCTGAGGTGGAGGAATAGGGACTGTGTATAAGAGTGACTATAAATATAGGCAGCTATTATCATCCTATTTGAGCTGGGTGGCTCTCACACAGTGTTTTGTGCAGTGGTCTATCAGCCTCCCAAATATAATAAGAACTTTGTAAATGACATGTCTAATTTCTTACCTGAAATTATGCCCAAATATGGCTGCGTCCTCAATGTTGGGGACTTTAAATGCTCAATTTTGTTGTCCTGATAAGCTAGTGTCAAAGGACTTTCTAAACCTTGTTGATTTGTTTAATTTTGTGCAGTCTGTGTCTGGTCTAATACAAGAACGCAGACACACACTTGATTTTGTCTTATTTTATGGTTTGCCTGTTTTTTGTGACAGTTTGTGATGTAGTTGTGATTTAATTAATCCTTTATATGTATAATGGTGTGATGGCTCGTTTGTACAATAAAGAGTGTCGGAAACACTTTTTGATGTTGTATCAAAATCGGTGAAAAATGCCAACATGTACAGGAATTTCACCTCAAATTGTTGTATGTTGCATTTTAAAGTGATTTGAGGGT
>JAQNCA010076282.1:3259-20057 GCA_029783725.1 Acanthurus tractus | reverse complement strand
GCAGAGCTTCTGGCGTCCATGCATGTTAATTCAAATTATGATGTAGCATGAAAGGTCAGTATATTACGTAACATGTGTGTGTGTTTGAATGTGTGTGAGCTCACATCGCTCTTCTCTTCTGTTGCTGTGTTGTTCTTTTTGTTGACTCCACATGGAAAAACACTTTTAATTTCTGTCAAGCTCATGACATCATCAACCTCTCTGATCGTCAGATGAGTTTTATTTCCTTTTTTTAACTTCTGACTTCTGCTTTTTTTCATCTCAGCTCCCCTCGGTGCTTCTCTAGTTCTGCTCTTCGTCACCTTTCTGTCTCCGGTCAAACAGAAAGAGGTTTGACTCGGTTGCTGTGTGTGGTCGTGTGTGTGTGTGGCCATGGTGAAGGAGTGTGAGTTCGAGGTCACGCTGTTTTTGTCTCTTGTGGCGTTTTTCTTGATGACTTTGTCCTGAGCAGCTGTGAGGCAGCACAGCGGGCTCGTCAACAACGCGACAATGCAACAACGCGACAATGCAACAACGCAACAATGCAACAACACGACAATGCAACAACGCAACAATGCAACAATGCAACAATGCATGCCAGGTAAAAGACATTAAACACCCTCGAGAAAACCGCAGGATTTTTCTTTTTTTACATATTTGGAGACTGAATTCTTAATGAACGCATAAGAAAAAAACACTTTCCTGCTGTTTTTTTGATTCTTAAAAGAAGTCTTGAGATGTTTCGATGTCTGAGCTTCGTGTTCGGAGTCTTGTCGGCTTCACGCCCGTAACATTCACGGCCTTGTTTTCTGTTCGACATTTCTGCTGATCAACGTGATTTTTCAGTGTCATCACTCCAATTAGTTTCCGTGTCAAAAAAAACCAAAACATCAGCGTTTTTCAGATTTAACACTCATCAAGCAGGATTAACATTCCTGTGGGGGGTGGGCAATTAAAAGTGTAAGAAAAAAAACCATGTGACCGGTGCTGCCGGGGCTTAAACTGCAGGCTCAGTTTAAGATACGCTGCTCTTTGTGCGAAATATCCGTAGACTTTAAAAACACTGGATCTCTGTTAGGACGGGGCTCACGCATAAAGGGCCAATTCACATGAATTTTATAATTGTGTTGCACGGCGAAAGCCAACAACTGCACGTTAAAAGCCACACAAAATGACTTTAATTCAATCTTGTCTGAATTTCTCACAGCGTCGCATTAATGCTTAAATTAAATCATGCAGCTTTTCCTTCCTTTTTCTTTTTTTTTTATCATTTAATCTTAAAATCACGGAGACAGGCAACATTCCCAGACACCAGAAATAAATCAGGGCACGCTGTTGATAATAAATCTGCTTATTTTTTGACTCTGGATTAGCGTTAATGCAGCATTAACCATAATTATTTACACCAGCGTTCACCGACCTAATGGTCGTCTCCCATGAGATGAAGATTCATCAGCTTTGTGTGAAATCAGAAACATCATTCTGTACGTACCTTTTCTCATTTCATAGCATGTTTTTGCGTAAGTGTTGTCGGAAATATTCCCAGCTTTGGATGCAGTTTGGAAGCTCTGACGGACAAACGCGGAGCTATCGTGTGCAGCATTTGGCAGCACTGCAAACATCTTAAACATCATAAATCCCTCCAATAAACTAAATAAATCCACTTTTAATGGAAGGCATTCGTGAGTCAAGTGATAACTGCTAACAGGTGATCCTTCCTTTCACTGTGTGAAGCCATAAATTAATAAACAGGCACCGTTTGAAAGGATAAATCAATCAAAGCTGCTTTCAAAGTTTACGTCAACGTCATCCATTGTCATGAGATTATTTCTAAGTGTCAGTGAATGTCGGCATGTCCGTGACAGAAACAGCGATGGCGTCTCTCCGCTGTCGCTCAGAGGAATGTGTGGATGGAGAAAAATGCAGCGCTGGAATTGCGTCCGAGACGCGGCGGCATTCTCGACCGGATTCGTCAGCGACACCTCGCAGAGTGTGTGACGGGAATCCGGCACGAAATGACACACAGCGACAGGTCGGGTTGGATTTACGATCAGAGCCCAGTTTTCAATCCTCCGAACTCCCTCCAGCCAACATTGAACACACCTCTGATCCAACAGTAACAAAGGTCACAATGAGCTTCTCTCATCCATGTTTGAAAGCAAACTTCCTTCCTTCTTTGCAGAACAAGTATCAGGGCAATTTTTCAATCACATTATCATTTTTTCTGAATATTCATGTCTTATGACTTCACTGAAATAACCTGTTTTTACTCTAAATCCACAAACATCTCCCAGTGAAACTGTGTGGAGTTACAACAGCAGATAACACAGATGTTTTGTAACATTCACCAATCAATGAGTTTTAGTCGACAAAGAGGCTGTGAACTTAAAAGTTGTTATAAAATGGTTTATTTCATTATTTTATTTAGACTGTTGGAAGATTTCAACCAATTATTAGAACATTTAGGACATTTTAGAACATTTAATTGTTAGCTGTTTCAACTAATTTCTGGAAAAAACATGATTTTTTAACGGGTTTCTGGGTTAAAAGGTCAACATTACGTCACCCTTTTTATACTCTGCAAGTTGATTAAATTCATTTTTCAACAGAAAATTGCAGTTCCTGACAATGCAAGAGATGTTTACGGCCCATTTAACAATTTCACAACCTTGAATGTCTTTGCTGGTAATGGTACACGTAATGGGAATCTAATAGATTCAGAGTAATGTGAGTGCTTTTCAGTCAGCGTTTCTAAACTTGTTCAACATGAAACTGCAGAGACCAAAGAACTGGAGCTGTTTCTACTTCAAGCTGACCAAGTATTCTTAAATCAAACGGCAGGAACGAGGATCTCTTATAATCCCTCAGCTCTCTGTTTGGATTACAGAAAGAGACAATGTGATGAAGAGATTTTTTTGGTTGTTTGGGTGGATCTGTGTCTTTCCACTTCGGGCCAGTTTTCCTTCCTCCAGAACAGAGCTGCTCTGCGACCTTGACAGAAGTGTGAAAACATCACGAGCTCTGCTTTTTGTTTTCTTCATACCAGTTTCATTTTGACTGCGAGTCTCAGCAAGAAGAGCGTCAGCAGCTTTTTCCTGGAACTTTACATTCCTGTAAAAATGCTTTCCTTACAATAACTCGAGTTCTTTCAACACTTTAACTCGACCACAGCTGACTAATCCAGATAACATTCTTCCTTCCCTTCATCCAGATCTTTATTCTGTCCTTATTTCTTCCTTCCAAACCTTTTTTCCCACCTCCTGTCATCACTCCTCTCTATCCCGTCTAACCTTTACTCTTCCATTATTCTCTCCGGCGTTTAATTTGTGCCATAAATCACTTGTTTGCCTGTTTTTTTCTATGCATTTTAAATCAGTTTTTGAAAGAGATAGAGGGAGGGACGGGGGGGTGAGGTGACACCTATAAGCTGTGAGTCACGTTCTCTTTTTTAGAAATGTGTAAATCTTTTACAAACCCATGTGAGTGTTTGTGTGTCATGCTCTTATTCAAATTTAAAGGTTATAAATCAGCACAAGAATGAAAATAATCCTCTTTTCGTCCTTGAAGGAGGACAACAGTGTCCTCACCGGTGCTTCTGATAAGCAGCTCTTCATTATATTTGTGCACTAAAGTTTACTTAAAGATGCACAAGTTACAAGAGCGAGCAAACTGGTTTAAATTTTCCATTGTCTGCAGGGGGCAGTGATGCAAATGTGCAGCTCATGCAAGACGTTCAGTTCCACAAATCACCAGTTTCAAATGCTGCATTGCACAATTTAAAGAAGTTTTTTAAGGCTACTTAAGATAAACAGGAACTTAACATGGATGTAAATAATAATGCAGGTTTTCAAAAGATTTTAAAAACTAACTTTGTAAATGTTTTAGTCAAGAGGATTTACATTTTGAGCTCTGAGGAGTGGATTATGGTCAGAAAAACAGGATGTAAAGTGACATAAAACTCGACACTGAACCTTCAGTCCCAACAGTTCCTGCAGAATTACAGTTGTGCATTAAAGGTTTATAACATAAAGCTTTTACAGCCATGAACAAAACAATAACAGCTGAGCTTACATGGTGGCTACAGAGATCACACATGTAGCGTGATTCGCCAGGTTGGACCACTCGTGATAAATAAATTAAAATCTTTATTCTACATAAATCTACCATGGTGTGTAACAATGATACTGACTGATGTTATGTGTCTGGCTCCAGAAAAACAGTCTGGAAACAAAATATGCATGAAACTGTCCTCACGCCACAGTGTCATTTACTATATCTAACATGGTTTAGTATATAGTGTGTTGCAGCACACAGTGCAGTGCAGTATAGAGTTCTGCTGTGTGCTGGAGCGGACAGGATCATGTATTATTGTATCATATCATGTTGTGTAGTATTGTGTAGTGTATGCATGCACTTGGATTAAAGTGTGCACTGAAAAACTCCCATCTGACTTATTTAGTCTGTTTAGGTTGCAGACTCGTGTCCATTAGCTCTGCCTGCACTTTATATAACGCATGTGAAAGCCCCTGACGTGACAGAACAACCCAGTGTGTGACGGAAGAAACGTTACGGTTTAACCATTTACATCCCAACACCAAACATCAGTCTTCAGGAAATATAAAGAGTTTATAAGATTTCCAGCTCAGTCTCTTATGTCCTGCTGTCTTTACTGTAAGGCTGCACACACACACACACACACACTTCCTTTCTGTGTGTTGTGAGGGCTCTTGTGTGCAGCTGCCTCTCCCTGCATGCGTCTCGTCTATCTATAGCCGAAGGCGACGCTTCAGGCTGCAGCTCAGCCTCTGCTAATGGCATACAGTCAAACCGAGAGCCGAGTCGCGCCCCCCCCCTGTTTCGTAATCCCACTCTGACAACGAGGAACGAGACAGAAATCTCACGGCATCACCACTTTTTAATGCTCAAATCATGATACCTGAGACAGAGGGTGCATCGATAAGAATCTGTTCACTTCCTTCAGTCTGGTGGAGGTATTTTTAGTTTGCATCTTGCATGTTTTTGTCCTCAACACCGAGGGCCACCGGTCCAAAGGTCGGGATCTTTTGATGGACTCGAGTGGGTGATGGTGCTTTAGTTTGCTGAGTTAGGCCTGAGGAGTTCAATCAAGGGTCACATTGTGCAGAACCGAAGCACTCAGAGCTGCCGGGTGACTGGAGAGCTGACGCACTGGTCATGCTGGTTTCCTCCCACCGTGGAGGGGAAACTCAGAAGCTCATGCTGCTCACAAACTGAATGGAAGAACAGAAGCGAACATGTCGACTTCCTGTCTGATTCGACTCAACGTGGTGTTTTTTTTACCTGATGGGAGTTGGACTTCACCTCGTGTCCTCTGAATGACAGCCATGTCTCATTTTCATTCTCACACTTTCATCAAACAGTCAGGGGGTTGTTTCAAAATGACTGCGTGACTGCTGGGATTTTCTTTCACTACCTGAAGAAACAGGAAACTGTGTTAGGATTGGGTTTTTTTTGTTTATTTAGACCCTGTAATGGTCCACATGAGTCTGAATTACACAGATATGAAGCGACTTCTTATTGCTTATGTTTCTATAACTTCTTCTACATTTTAGACTCAAATAAAGAAGCCTTGTATCACATGGTTACATGTGTCCAACATGACTGTACAACATAGTTAAAAGGAAAATCTTTACATCCTGAACTAACACCGTTATGAGCGTGAAGAGCCCGTTCTGTCGGCTTCAGCAGTTTATATGAAGTCAGTTTGTTTCGGTCTGAACGTCAGAAGACGCTCAGGAAAAGGGTAAAAAAAAATACATGAGACAGCTGATGAGGGTTAAAGACTCCGTATATTTTCTTCTGCAACTGCCAGCAGACTTTGTGAATAAACAAATGAGGTATATAAAAATAGAAACCCATTTGTCAGGCCTGTGACAGCCTGTCTGAGGGAGCTGGGGAGGAAACGTTCCCATCACACAAACACGGCTTGTTCAGCTGATACGCAGCTCGATAACCCGTACATTGGCCTGGTTGTTGTAGGTTTTTGTTTTCTTTTTTTTTGCCATTTTTATTTAATTATGTTCAAAAACTACCAAAATGTTTGCATTTGCATAGACAAGTTTAAGAGAAGATCATGTTTCAACACAATCTCCCCCATGAAGCTGACTGGAGCACTGAACCCTCTGGGCATCAGTACCACTCTCTGCAACTGGATACCAGACTTCCTCACAAACAGACCGAGTCAGTTCGGATCGGCAGTCTCTCCTCCTCCACTCTAATGCCCAAAACCGGAGTCCCCCAGGGCTGTGTGTTCGGCCCCCCTCCTGTTCATGCTGTACACCCACGACTTCAACCCCCCACATGGGATGTTCACGGCTCAGGACAGGAAGTCTCTGCAAAGAAGGATTAAAACTGCCCAAAACATGACTGGTACCCATCTACCGAGCATCAGTGATGCCACAGCCTGTTCACCCTGCTGCCGTGTGGCAACAGATACAGAAGTATCCGCTGCCGTACCACCAGACTACAGAGCAGCTTTTTCCTTCAGACTGTGAGACGACTGAATGCACCATCTGCACTCCTCCATGTTAAATAACTTTATTTTATTTTTTTCTACAGTCAATTAATCAATCAAGAGGGAACCACACTTTAACTTCATTATGCAACCTGTTGTTTAATCACCAATAAACTTCCTTGCATCCTTGTTTTTAGGGTTAAAACCACTTCTTCACAATCGTTCCTGTGAATCACAGCCACATCGCCTCCAACATCAAATCAGTTTTGGCTGATAAAGACAAAAAAACAGACAAGTTTCATTTAGACACCTTAACTGAGTCTCAGCGTTCATGATGTAATTATACTGATTTTGCTTTAAAAAAAAGTCTCCGCAGAAAATGACTGTCGATGGAGACAAGAGGGACAACAGGCGTCGTCACAGGAAGAGATTAATAAAGTTTTCTGTGCAGAAGCCTCCGACAGTAAGAGGAAGTGAGAACTGACTGTCTAAAAATGGAGAGTGTGACCGATCTTCGCCCTCCTCACCGCAGAGTGATGATGAAATGCAACTTATTTTGGAAAATACAAACATAACTGAATTAAATATTTAAGTTTAAAACCACATTTTTAACATCAGACCCATCTGCAAGGCGGTTTCTTAAGAACATGTGGTGATACTGGACACATTTCAGTTGAACTTTTGAAGATTGATCATGACATGATGGCAAATAATCACATTACCATAACCAAACAGACTCAGTTTGTTTGAGCCTGACGGGGCCTCAGAGGCCGAGCCGGTTTCCGGTTCTGCCACATGGTTATTTACCCTGCAATCGATTGGAGAGAAGTTGATTTGGCTGCACAACAAAAATGTGAATTATTGTGGTTTTACTCGCCAGGTCTCACTTCTCTTTAACTTAAAACGTTTGATTGATGAAAGTTTCCTGGAAAATACAAATTACAGAAAGAAATGACACTACTGTGACTTCTGAGAGGCTCGACTAGGACAACAAACACTCATTCAGTTGCTTTTAATGGGAAAAAAAGATTATTTTCAGACCTGAGTTCAGGATTTAAACAAGCAACTTTCCAATGACGAGCTTAGATTAATCTTTTGTTAACGTCAATCAAATCGAGGATGCTGATAATTTAGTGGCATTTTTTCGATCCTTGATTGTTGCCCAGGCGTTTATGAAGGAGGTTTTGTTATGAGGACGAAGCGAAGCGATGAAACGACGGCGCTCATTCAGTCTGTGTGTCGGCATCGTCCGGGCTGTCAGCCCTAAGACCTCGTCTGTCAGGGGGAGGATGCAGAGTCTCCCCGGGCTGCGAAGATGCCTTGTTTCCATGCCAACCATCTGTTAACTCGCATCCTTCAGCTTGCCCTCGCACTCCTCCTCCTCCTCCTCCTCCTCCTCCTCCTCCTCCTCTCTGGAAAAAAAATCACATCTGATCTGATGAAGATGTCGCTCTCGTCGCTCTCAGGGCTGCCGTGAAAATTCAGTTCACGACGTCCTGCCACAGTTTATGTTACTGGGAGGAGAGAAAAGACAGTAAATGCATCAGTGCTCGATGATAAGAGTAAAAAAACCACAACCTTCAGGTCCCGAAGCGTTGCAGGAACAAAAAACAACTCCGACAAGCTATCAGCTAACCTCGCTCGCAGATAATATCAGTGTTTGGCCTGCAGAGGCTTGCAGTGAGATTTCAGCTTGTAATCTGACCTCCACAGCCACACAACTGTACTTTTTATACACTCGTCTTCTTCCAGGGTAACATGACAATAGTGAAAGAAAATAAACTATAAACTAGTCACATGAACTCAGCCGTTACAGACGGGTTATGTAACTGCGAATGTCAGCGTCTTCTCAGGAAACATGAACTTCTGAGAAGAACACAATGTTTTCTTTTTTTTACCTGAATTGTCTTAAAGCCTCGTGAACTCAGCGAGACAAAAATCTTTAAATCTCTTTCACCATTTGCAGAATATAAAGTCTTCATCCAGAACAAATATTGTTGTTGGCTCCTGCACATTTTTTTCTATTCAGGTTTTGTTATAGAACATTAATAGAAATGCATTGTTGCAATTTATTTTGGAAGTTACTGATAATATGTATCTAATCCTAATCCAGAATCTGGCCAACAGTGTTTAATAAATTAAAACCATTTGAATTCCAGGTAGAGAATCAAATCATCGTGCATCATCGTCCCTGAGCCTGAGCGTGCACACTTCCTGCATTTCAATCACAATCAAATACTCTGAACGGCTGCATGCAAACATGCTGACGGTCACATGATCAGCGACTACAGACTTTTTGAAGAGTGAGGATTCATTATTTTTCTTTAAACTGATCATAAATCCAACTCAATTTATCACATATTGATTCCACAAGAAGGTCATGAACACCGTCAGGGTTTCGGTCTCACTTCCCAGTGTTTGTTTGTTTGTTTGTTTCAGTAGTTTAACAGCCGAACACACCGGCGGCACGTTCGTGCTGCCGGATAAAAGCACCAAACGTCATTCACACTGATGTAAACGCTTCTGCGAGAGAGCAAGAAAAGCTTCCAGGAATGCCGACGGGGGAAAACATTAGAGGGCATTACCAGTTAACTGTCCATCGATACCAGACTGAGCGTGACGTCTCACTCCAGCTCAATACTGCAACAACAGGAAGACGAGTGCTACTGTACAGAGTGTGTGTGTGTTCAAGAGTGTGTGTGTGCACATCCCACTCAGACTGTGTTAATCCTCCTCACTTTCTGTCCTTCATGATATATTTGCACTCTGTGTGTGGATTTGCTTTGTGTTTCTGCACAAGAGAAGCTCTATTAAACTTCTATGGAAATTTATCGCTCAGTCTCACGTTTAGCTCGTTGTTTTTGATTAAAGTCATGCAGATTTAATGCTCATTGGTTCACCGTCACCGTTCCCGTCAGTTGTTGTTTTAATCAGGGAAACAGATAAGCTTCCTGTCCTGCATCACATGCAAATAAAAGCTGGTGAGCATGATGATGCATGCAGCACCTGCGGCCGGTGTTCCCCCCCCCGGAGCTGCCAAAACAAAGCCAGACACGGAGTGAAAGCTGGATTTTTATTTCCCAGAAGGCCAGAAACTTAACTCTTAACGAACTCTGAATGAATGCTGACATGCCTCTGTGTCTCCTGCAGGTTTAAGTTGTTCACACTTTTGGCGTTTTAGCTTCAGAAGAAGTTATTTCTTGTACAAAACAATGACGCCATTGTTTTGTAGTTTTATTTAAAGGAGGAGCCGAGCAGAAAGAGGGGTGTGTCTCTGTGTGTTACTGACTGTAGCTGGCAGTTTGCCCAGGTGTCAGTATTATTCCATAGGCAGGCAGAGGAGGCGGGGCTAACCTCACCCGCTCGCTGGATTCACATTCCTGCTACGCTCCGTGAAATACAACCCCCCCCACCCCCCTTCTGACGCTGCCTCTGATTGGCTGCAGACATCCAGGCGTTACCGTTGATGCTAACTGACACAACAAACCAGACAGGTGCTGCAGGAGGACGACACACCTTTTTGTTCCCGTTGTTGAGACCACGCTGTGAGCTCTCAACACACACACACACACACGCACACGCACACGCACACGCACACGCACACACGCGCACACACACTGATCTCACAGACAAAAAGATGCTTTTTTTTACATTATCATGTTTTTTTTCTCCTGCAGGTTTTTTTCTAGCTGTGGTTTGAGTCCAGCTGCTTCAGACACTAACTGGAATAAATGTCTGCCTCTGGTCCCTGTTTGTTCCCCTTCTGTGGTGGTTTTTTAAAATTGTGCAACAACAGGTAAAAGTGGTGAGAAAATGGGTGAGGAGGAGACGGTAAAAGCAGGTTAATGAGACAGAACAAGAGGTAACTGATGAGAGGTTTAAGAAAGAGAGGCTGGTGAAGAACGGTAGTCAAAGCAGAGTGAAGAAATTCATGGAAGAAGAAGAGCAGAAAACAGAAAAAAATAAAGATAAGATAAGAAGAAAAAGAGAGGAGACACTTGATATGGGAAGGGGGACAAGAGAGAGAATGAGATGCAGAAGCAGAAGATCACAGGAGAGAGTCAGGAGGTCAGGTGGAGGAGTCAAGGATGGAGGAGCTCCTGTGTTTGAACATCCATATTTCTTCTTAATTAAAACTCCATTCATTTAACTGTTTCCTCGATTGAATCTTGCGGCTGCTGTGGTTTTATTGTAATGGATCACAAGCCTGCTGATGTCTTTTGGTTTAAATATTCCTCCTCTTTCACTCGTGGAGACATGAGAGGTCTTTTCCAAACAACAGTAAACACTTTGCAAACTCGATAAATGCTTTGACTCGCTGCAGTTTGAGCTCACTTCCTTCCCATCGGCCACAGAGAAGATATGGAACTTCGTTTCTGACCTATTTTATGATAAAAATCGAAACCTCAGAGTTCTCAGTTTAAAACAAAAGATCAGTAAGAAAAGTAAAAATAGAGACGAGAGATTGAGGAAGCACCGACGTAAGAAACAAGCAAATGTTTTCATATGAGAGGTAACAAAAAGGGAGAAAAGAGGAGAAATTAAAGAGTAAAGAGAGAAAATAATTACATTTTGCTTTAAGTCCATTCTGAGAGAGAGAGAGTGCGTTTGTTTCGTGAGGTAAAAAACATGCATGTGGTTTCAGAGTGAGACAAAGGGAATGTGTGTGAGATTCTTTCAGCCCTTTAAGCAAGTTAAGCAGAGATTTGACGTCTGTAAGGAGAAAGAAATAAGTGACTTAGGCCGTTTAATGAGGGAATAGCAGGACCGGAGCTCAGCCAACCGGATAATGCTTCGTTAAGGAGACGCTGATTGGGCTGCAGGCGAAATCCCCCCACCAGACGCACAACGACAATGAGGCCTTTTGTCGAGTTACAAATGTCGAATCGTGTCGACGCAAAGCAGAGCGGACACTTCTGCAAGTGTGATGGAAACTATAATGTTGTACTTAAAAAGTCCTGATTTATTTTGTTTTGTTTATTTCACTGTGACTTTAAAGTGAAGGAAAGCGGTAAATTGAGGTTCAAAACACCTGAAACGACAAATTTAAAAGAGGCCTTATGCTAAACTGAAAGTCACCTGCTTTCAGCTTCATATTAAACACACATGCATGTGTCTCAGAGGTCAGAGTTCAGTTAAACTTCTCATCTCACATTCCTTAAAATGTCTGACTTTCAGCGGTAAAAGCTTTTTCTGTAAACACGATCCAAAATCCTTCTTGTTTTTTACGTTTTTCGTCACTGGACGTGTTGATATTTGAAAAAAATAAACTTCCTGATGCTCGCATGTTGTTGCGTCAGTGTCCAATTTTCTGCTGTGCATGAGAAAACTTCCTAACTCTGTGAAAAACTTTCAAAATAAAAGTCACCCATGATGCTGCAGGAGCTCGTGTTTCCTCTTGTGCAGAAACTTTTAAAACTTCTGCAGCTTTTTCTGCACCACAGTTCGTTTCGCTTTGTGTGTTTTATTTTATGCTAAATTACCTCACAAGGAAAAAATCAAGATTAGAATTTAAACATAATAAATGCAGCGTGTCACACACACACACACACACACACCTTGCAGATGCCCAGAAACATGTCACACTCAGACAATAACACACACTCTCTCCCTGTTTCCCAGAGTGCTCTGCAGAAAACCCCGGCCTCTGCCATGGTAACGGATCGACTTTCTGTCTCACGCTCTGCAGGGACGACTATTACCATGGCAACATTATCAAAAGTCGCATGGCAACAATCAGAAGCACGCCGGCCGGATCTGAACGGCGACGGCTCTCGTCTCTGAAACGATAACAACGCCACGCTTTGCCGTCACACATCTTGTTTTCCCCGTCTTGCTCCTCCATCGTATGGTTCGGCCTGTTTAACCTTCCAGATGTTACGAAACTGCAACATAAAGACTCGATTGATTCATTTTATTTGCATGTGAGAGTCGAGCAGGAAACAGAAGAGAGAAAAACACCATCCAGAGACGGTGATGGAGTCACATCTCCGCCTTTTTATCACCGTTCAGATTGAAATCATGATTACGATGAAACATAATGGAAATATAACGACATCAAGCAGAAACAGCTCTTCAAGAAACTCGCCGGAGGTTCAACAACATGGCGGGAATGAATTAGGATAATAAAAAAACCCACAGAAGCAGGATTTCACATTTCAATATCCTGCTGCTTTTTGTTTGATTAATCATAAACGTGTGAACCGGTCGCACCTGAGACGTCAGCTGCACATTTTTCCCACAAATCAGCCACAAATCCCTCAGGCTCAGTGCATCCCTCCAGAGACAGAAACAGAAACTGAGCTGTCTGACAGAAAATGTCTCCAGAAGATGAATCTATGAAGATTTAATCAAATGCATTTCACACTTCTGGACTCAAACACGCAGTTTGTTAGTTTCTAAAAGTAGATTTCTAGCAAAACAAAAATGGTGAACTTCTTTTGAATGTTATCAGCGGATCTGCAGTCTCTGCAAGTTCCCCTGAAAGTCATGTGAAACCAATGACTTCTTGGAATTAAGGAGATTATTATAAACAGTCCTGTGTGTTTCCAAATCCGTCCTGCAGTTGCATGAAATGTGCAGGATTTTTTGTGAAAGAGATAAATAAAAAAAAAAACACCAGCATGTCCCTTTAAGTAACCCTGCTGTCTGCTGGTTCACGGCTGCATTAAAACACACATGAATGAAGGCAGAGAAACACACCGACGTAATGAGATTGTGGCTTAGCTGAGAGCAAAGAGATGAGTTCAGCTCCGCCGGGTTAAAGGCCTTAAACAAAGGTAGCAGTAAGTAACTAAGTCCAGCTATGCTGCTCTTATTAGAGAGCGTAAACCTGCTGTTACTTATGCACCTCCCACCTGTCTGTCTGCCTGTCTGTCTGTCTTTTAAGGCTTTGTGGCAGGTTGGATATCACTGACTATTCGCAGGCAACAACACGGGTACATTTTCCTTTATGAAGCATTATTGTGCAAACTTCCAGCCTACCTTTGTAACCCTCTCTGTGTCAGCTCCTCCGAGTGGTTACTTTTCACCGTAACCCGGGTTCTAACTGATTTGGGGAAAACTGCATTTTCCTACTTTGCCCCCCCATGGGCTTGAAATAATCTGCAGAGAGATCTTAGATTAGAAAGACTCATATCAGTGAATAGATTTAAGGGCATCATGAAGATATGTGCTTGTTTTTCTTCAGAGGTCTGACTTGTTTTAATAGTTGTTCTTGTTGTTTTATTGTGGAATTTTTTATGTTTGTTTCTTTTTTTTTTGTTTAATATGTTGTATTTGTTGCATCTTAATCTGTTGTGATCGGCTGCTACCTTGGCCAGGTCTCTCTTGTAAAAGAGATTTTGAATCTTGATGGGACTTGCTGGTTAAATGAAGGTCAAAAAAATAAATTAGTTATTGTTTAGCTTTTGCGTTGGTTCAGCAAACTGACCTTTCAGCTGAGAAAAATCATGACGATCACTGCAGATTACATGTTTTAATCTCTTCCTCTGTCATCTTTGAATTTGTAGAAAGTGTTTTTACAGAAACAGAATAAATAAACTCATCTTCGCTCAGCATTTGTCTGGTTGTAAAACACTTTTTTTCCAGCTCAGGAAACTAGCCGATCCTCCTCTCCTGCAAATGCTGCTGTTTACGAACGAGTGCAGCATGTATTTCAGTTTAATCCCCCTCTCTGGCGGCGGCTGCGGCGGTCAGATGACAGGCGCTAATCTCTGGCCTGCCTGCCTGCCTCACTGACTGCCTCCTCACTAATGTGGGATTAAAACGGAGCGAGCCTCCATCACGCAGCGGCGAGGTGAGCGGAGAGGATGACCCCGATGAACTGGAATCAAAAAGATGAAGAGCTGTCCACCTCCTTTTCTGTTTTTGTTTACCTTTTTTTTCCCAAATGCCTTCATTCTGTTTGCATGAACTTCCCCGTCGTATCTGCTCGAGCCTGCAGTCTTTCAATATGAAATCAATAAATCAATACTCTGCACATGATCTGGTCTCTTTCTCGCAGTTTTCTGCCATGAGTTTCCTCCTGGATTTAACACTGGATTCTTTTAACCGAGGCAGCGATTGTTGGCCGACCTAAGAACTTAACCGGATCTGTAACTTCACTGAACCGCAGAAAAGCAGAAAAAGTTCATGTAATTTGTTTTCAGAACAATCGAACCTCATCACCAGAAGTTAATGTGCGTACTGAATGTTTCTACAGACCCGAAAATATGTTCATACTTTCACTTTTTTCTTTTTTGGCAAAACAAATTCAATTCAGCCCAAATTCGAGCGGAATGGTTTGGAAAAAGATCCTGTTTTTTTGGCCAAACACACTTGACTTGGTTGCCAGAAACACACAGCTGCCAAGTTTCTTGAATTCTCTTTGGTAAAAGAGAAAAAAAAAAAACACCAAAAAAGCCAGAAACAGTCAGAGAATCTCCATCATCTCAGGCAAAAACAGTCGGTTTGCTTCTGACAGAAACGGCTGCAAAACGTCCTGACGGGAATAAAATTTAATCGGTGTGACGTTTCTTGTTTTTACAAACGATTGTTTCTCATTTTTTAATGGATGACAGTGACGACACTTTTGTCTGTTTAGGATTTTCCTTTTTCAGAACTGATATAAACATCTTTCTCTTGATGATACTTCTACTGGTACTTGTACTGGATACTACTTTCAGTCAAGTACTTGGCTCGGTGCGACTCGTCTTCCTCTTTTCTCTGAGTGTTGCTGTCTGTGTCATCAGTCTGTCGCAACCTCCCTCTTCCCTCCGGACGTAAACACACTCGTAGCCTCTCGTCTTTCTCTCTTTCACTCTATTTCCTTCATATTAAACCCAGTTTCTCCTATTTTACCGTCATCTAGCAGGACTTTGCTTGTTGTTGTAGTTGTTGCATGAAGAAACAGGATAACTGCAGTGTAAATTTGCACACAGAGAAATAAAAATATTGCTTAACTTAACTTTCTTGCTTGAAGGCAGAAACGAAAACAACTTTTAATGATCACAAGGGAATAAAACTGACAGGAAATGATAAAAAAAGGAGATTGTTTGACATTAAATGCAGCCTTGCATTCACTCTTTCTCTCTGTGCCTCTTTCAGGAAGTCTGCCATCTAGATGTTTGTCACTTTTTCCTGTCACATGACCTTCCAGCCAACGACAATAACTGTGAAAACACAGTTCGTGGTGTTACTGCCTGCAAGCTGCACTTTACAGCTTCGTCTTGTTGAGGATATGTCGATGGAAGCACATGCACATGCAGAGGACAGAAGCTCCCCAAACTGTTTTGTTGTCATTAGTTTTTGACCCCCTTTTTTTGCATTTTTTGATGCAAGAATATTTATGATGGAAACACAAACATCAGAAACAGACGTGCAGGGGTTGGATTAAATCCAGCAGCTCTTAAAAACCATCGCTGCCACCAAAATGCACCAAACGTTACCACGCGTGCGCTGCAGAAAACTCGACACTGCCGGCTTGAGTAACACGCTCTGCAACTGGATACCAGACTTCCTCACAAACAGACCTCAGACAGTCCAGACCGGCGCTCGCACCTCCTCCTCATCAGTGCTATTGTTAGCTTTAGATCCAATGTCCCTGGAAACTGAAGTTTACTTTCCGACTAAAATGAAAATTAAATGCAAATATTAAAAAGCTTTAAAAAAAAGAGGTTTGCATGCTTGTTGTGGCAACGCTGTTTCATCAGATTAATCAGATCATCCGGTAAACTTTGAACCACAGTTTCACGCATATTTTCCCAAAACAGTCGCTGCTGGGAGTCGAGGATCACATGTTCACGCAGAGGTCGACGCGTAGCGGTGGAAACCCCCCCCCATCCCTCCCCAACAAACACTGGACTCTTTATCTTCAGGATGCTACACATAAAGCTTTTCTGCTGCATAAATTATTTGTGCAACTGAAAGCAGAGGAACATGAACTGGAGCGAATCACAGTTAACAACATTCATGGTGACGCTTGTTTTCAGCCTGATCCATTCATTTTCATTCTCACTCATCAAAATAAACTGAAATGCAGCCGTCTCCAGTTTTTTACCCCCTTTTTACAGCTGAAATATCGTCCTGCTTTACTTAGATGGTGATCAGTTAGTTACTTTTCTATTCCAGTATCTTCTAGTTACCTACTAACCATGAAAATAAAACCTTAATCACTGTTATTCTGAATTGATTTTAACTCTTGCTGCCTAAAACTTTGTCAGCTCAAAAACAACTGCTCTCAGAATACAAAACCAAAATGTCTGCACATGTCTGCTCTGCGTCCGTTAAATCTGCAATGTTCACATCAAATGTGCGTGGTGTCGTCTCATAAAACTTCAGTATATT
>JAQNCA010074269.1:0-31471 GCA_029783725.1 Acanthurus tractus | reverse complement strand
AGATTGGTGTTTTTGTCATATTGAATACGTTTTGGCAAATTTGGGTCCAGAAGTTGATATCGACAGACAGAGTTAAGTCTGTTTCCCATTTGCAGAGCTCTAAATTGACACCTGCCAACCTGCCAAATGTGGATAAAAATTAACCATGGCAAGTTATTTGAAAAGTTATGGCCAGTTTGGTTGGTGATGAATGAAGCAAATGACATTTCAGCTGTTTGAAGTGGTAGTACTATTCCTACATTTCCCATATGAACACTATACCATGACATTTAATACAACCATTTGCTACATGATTACATTATTGTGTGTGGTGTCAGTTATGTGCTTTGCTGTCCTGCCTGCCTACCTGCCTGCCTGAAATATAGATGTACAATGTAGAAAAGGTTTGTAAAGTGATTCAGCAAAAGTAAAATGTAGCAATGGAAATTAAAAAGCCAGAGGAGCATAAGAAGAAGGCTGCAGAACTAAAGAAGAAGGTGCCAGACATAAGGAGGAGGGGAAATGAAAAATGTGTTCTTTTTAATAAGAAACGGTGGATGGGCCATGAGTGGCTTGAGAAGAAGCAAACACAAAGTACTCTAAGGACTGCCGGATCTACACAAGACAAAAAAATAAAACAGATCACATTGTGGCCTGAACAAATCATTTGAAGGTGGAAGCTATGTTTCACCTTTTCATGAATACATCTGCCAGATATAAATACAAAACAAAAACAAGACTTTGGATTTACTTGTAAATTTTATCAATTGCATATAAAGTCAACCACAGATTGACTTTCTGGATACAATAAATTAAAATCTTTTTGTCGGGCTGGCTTGATCAGAGGGGCATATTCAAGCCAGGGAAGAAAGGCAAAAAGACAGTTTACAGGCATTTAAAACTTTTTGCTCATAATATTATCAGTATTTACAATTGACTACCATGACATTCAAGTTATTACCAGCATTGGATACAAAAACCCTTTACTGCCACACTTTTTGCTTTCTTCACAGCAACCCTTCTTTATACGGCTTAAATACAACATGATCTGTTACAGCACACATTAAAGCATGTGATTCCTGGCAAATCGATCAACAAATACATTAAGATTCAAAGCCTTGGCCTTTCTGGACTCAATACTAAGAACACCCAGACTGTTCAGTCTCTCAGCGGTTATGGTGGACCGAATTTAGGTTTCCACTAGCTTTAATCTAGAGAAACTCCACTCACAAAAGTGAGAGCTCACTGGGACTGTGCCTGCAATTCTACACAGTATAAAGAGCTCATAAAATACTTCTTTATATGAAATGAATCACTTTGAGGGTTCAAAGCTTGAATACTTTTCATGAGATCACAGTTTGTTTGTGAAAAAAACATCAGTATGCTGAGTATGTGATCAATGACAGGATAGAAATCAGATGAACCCGTCTTTGTCTGGCTCCAACCCTCTCTGACCAAAAGTACCCATAACAGTGTTCACTGAGTTTGATGCTCAGTGTTTTCTGCTGTTTTGCAGCTGGCTGTGGCGCAGCATATAGCTTAGAAATGTTTAACATGTTGTCCCACAAGTTGTCAAAATATGATTCATGTCATAAGTCATTCAATGTAGAAACCAATGCTTCAAATAAATCAACAGCTCTGAAAAAGTGAAGAGTTGAAGACTGCAGTGCATCGAGAGAAGTTCCATTTCTCCAAACACTTTATGAAGTGCAACAATATGCACAATGAGTTCAAGATCCAACTGTGCCAGGAGACCGCGGGCCTCAACACGTCTTCCATTGAGTTCTCAGGCTGTCTCCCGTAACACACATTTAAGAGCAGGCAATCTATCCAAAATGTTTTGTAGAGCTGTAAACCAAGATGTCCGTCGCATGTCACTCAAGTGACACTCTTTTGCAGTCCGGCACAACTCATTTTGCATAGCCAGTAGACCTGCACGCTTAATGGTTTGAGAACCTTGATGTAGACTCACCCCTACGTGTGATTTCATTTTTAAATTACGTTGATTTTTTTTTTTTTCCAAGGGTCTGTGGCATGTGTCAGAGTTGTAAACAAGCGCTCCAAGGCTTCTCCCTTATCCTATGACAAAGCGCCTTTTGGTCACGTGATCCACGGCACGCAGAATCAAATAGTTGAGTTGAAAGTTTCCGAGGAGGGACTGCGGCGTTGCCAAAATGACGTTAATCGCAAGGAAAACTCAGTGAACAAATGAACGCAAAAAAGGATGGTGCTGAAAACCCAGGTAGAAGTGACGAGAATCAGCCCACCACCCAAACCAACCTTGTTCCGAAGATAGGTGGTACTCCGGTGGTGTGGAACTACTTTGACTTGACAAGACGACAAGAGTCAGTCCAATGTGAAAAAAAAATTGTGGTAGAAAATCGTGATTTCAATTCAAAGCTAAAAAATCGAGATTCGTATTTTCTCCTGAATCGTGCAGGCCTAATAGCCAGCCACTTAGGGTGCACGTATGAGCCAGATGTGAGATCATAGTCTTTCTAACAAAGAGAATAACTCCTCTGCTGCTGGGACAGAAGCAGACACTGACACCGGGCACTGTAATGAATGTAAAAGGCATGTTAAGCTTGCTCTTTAATTCTTACCTGGACACCTGAATCTAGTCTAGTGCTCATGACAGCAGCACCTTTGTGTGCTTGGCCCACAAGGTTGTTTTTGTAGTCTAGGCCATGACTTTTCCAACATGTGGACAATTTTTTTTAAAAGGCCTGCTGCATCTAGTCTCTCAGTGGATTCAAAATGGAGAAAACTCTACTTGATAGCTACCAAATAATAAATTGAAGTAATAATATATTTCTTTTGTTTCATCTGCCATAATGCTGAATACACCACTGCTCTTCACTTCTTCTCTAATTCCTAAATGAACCATATCTGCCAAACAACCCAAGAATTCCCTGTGAATATTTTGCTTGTGTACTCTGTATTATGAATGGAAGTTGGCCTTTTTCACCAGTTTGGTCATGGTTTTCAATTTTCTCTAAAATTTTGATAAAGTTTCCTTTGTTATCTGACACCTTTGACTCATTGTGTCCTCTTTTTGCCATGTATTGTGTGGCTGTGAGTAACAGCACTTCCACTGTTGTTTTTATATTGTTTGTTTTCCCTAACATGCTTATTTTGCTCCTTGTAAAGGACATTTGTCAACATTTGTCAACATTACAATAGTTTTTACAACCCCTCTGATAATCCCTCCCCCCCAGTTGCACTCCTCCAGTTTTTGAAGCACGATGGTCAGTCAAATAACAGTGTCTGTGCAATTAGGAGGATTGAATTAAAATGTCTGTATGTGTAACAATACGTAGAGTCTGTCTTACCAGGCTGCCTTGAAGCTCCACTTCCTGTCTAGTTGGATTGTAGTTTTAGGTTTGGCTGCATTGGTGGGTCATCTTTCGTTTGCTGATATCTACAGAAAATATCCAGACTGTACATAAGGCGCATGTACTGCAGTGCACAAGTCATACAAAAGAGATATCTTTATTGATATAATTCAATGGCAAGAGGGGGCACTGAATGTAAATAGTAGCCACACACTTTTACTGTATATAGGTGGATCATACAATAGATAATTACACTACCATACACATACACACACAAGCACCAGACACACACACACACACACACGCACACGCACACGCGCGCACACACACACACACATACAACATCACAAACCTGATGGTCCAGTACTTATACATGCACATGGCTCCTTGACTATCCCTCACTCTGTACCTGCGTGTCCTCTTCTGCCTCACTCTCATGATCTTCTGTCTCTTTCTCTTTTTCACAACTTGGCTTCTCTCCAACCTCTACCGACTCCTTTGGCTCTCTCCTCACTTCCTGCAGCTCAGCTCTCCCTGTACATCTGGCATCTGTCTCTCTTTTTCTCATCTTTATTGTTTTGAGCGGCAAAAAAGAACATAATATCGTTTTTCTCCACATGATTACTATCGAACAGAAAACAGTACAGAGTACGGCACACACTTCAGATCCGTAACCCAGAATAATAACTTTGTACTGTTGTTCTTTCATGAATTAATCTGTGCAGTGGAAGCCAAACTGCAGGTTACATTGGACAACTAATATCGACTGTAACGCTACAGTTAGTTTTCAGTGACTGCTATAGATTTTACAGCAACACAGTCATATTTGTAACAACTAAAAACAGTTTTTATCTCCCACGCGTAAAGCACAGTCCCAAAATCCACTTGTAAAACATTTTTTAAACCCAGTGAAGTAAATACTTCCTATTATGTTGAGAATTGCTAAGACTGTGAAGATTACTCTAGTCTGTGATTTAAGGTTGTATTCTATTTAAACTGTTTCTTTTGTTTGTTTATTCCACCTGGTAGAGGCGATAACCATAGTTGATAGTCAATCATTTCCTTGCTTCTCCTGCAGGAGCTTACCAGCTGGGCAGCTGCAGAAGATGAGGAGAAGGAGGATGAACAGAAATTGGATCTGTCAAGCATGACACTCTTGGAGGTGGAGCAGCAGCTGCTTGATCCAGATGCAAAACGAGGCCAGAGACTGGCCCTGTTACATGTGCTTGCTGTGATGGTTGAGTCTCTGCATCATACTGCGCTGATGAGAAATAGCATGCAGGTAAGGAGAAAGATGTACAACCATCATTGAGCATCCTGCTATGTGTAGTCTGTTTCACCTCAACAAGCTAGCTCTCTCTACATCTTGGAATGTAACAGATTATCCTTGGAGATAATAGTGCAGAAAGAGTCTGCTTTCCATTGCTTGAAAATTAACATTGATAACAACACAGCAGATCTACCTCTACCTGCCCCTCATTTTATTACTCTTATGAAGGCAGGAAACTTAAAGATACTTTCAGATTTATTGTTTTAAATTAATGCACCTCAGAAAAAGATTTCCAACCATGATTTCAAATGGTGCATAGAAACTAAGGCATCAAGATGGTTGTTGATGTTTTTATCATTGTAATGTGGCTCTCTCAATCAGGGTTTGATCAAATTGTAAGATTTTTAAAGATTTTCACCTCTATCAGTAACTGTCACTGTTCTATAATTGTAAATGTCTGTTAGGCTTTCAATGTCACTGACAGCCACAGCTGCATAGCAGCCTGCTATACAGCACAAGAGCCAAAGATTTCAAATGACAACCCATATTATCTTTGCAGCAAATGACTCTTTTTCTCTTGTTTTGTTCTTTTGCTTGTTATGGAAATAAGTAAAACAAACATCAACCACAAGTACAGTTCTGATGTTAGATTTCCAGATCTGATGGCAAATTAGTTGGTAAGCTGTATCACACTGGACAACTTAAACACATTTCTGCAAATGTCACCGTTAACCTGAATTATTTCAAAACTGCAATAAAGACTAGTGCAATATGCAAATCGCAGGAGGTGCAGTATTTGCTTAAGGCAAAATGCATGCCTTAACCTTACTGCACTGCCAAATGTATATATATGTGTATATATAAATGCCATTCTAAATTGAAGACTATTGTGATTAACTTAGAATGTTAGAGATGTCCTGGCTTACAAAATGTCCTGGCTCACAAATTGTATTCTATAGATGTAAATCCCCACAAAAATCACACTATAATCATTTTGATGTATTTTTCAGTGAGAATCAAACAAATTGATCATACACAAATCATCTTGCAATATCAGCAAAATAATAATTAGATAATTTTTTCAAATTGTTCAGCCCTACCATATTGTCAAAAGTAACCTACCCTCAGCCTTCTACAGTTTTTGAGGTATGTGAGCCTGCTTGGTAATGAGAGGGACAAAAGTGTTAAAGGAGGGAAGTAGCCCCGCAAAATTGAATGGAGACTAGCATCACAATCTAAGTTGCTGTAATTCTCATGTCACACCTAAATCCAAGTCCCTCCAACATCAGGTCCCCCTTGCCTATCCTATTTCACTCAGAAATACTTCACAATATGTTGTTAATAAAGCTTGATAGTCTCAGAAGTTAGAAGTTAGACTTTTATATTTAATATATTAATTTAACCCCTTAATTTCATTGTTTTTATTATTTGTGTTTATGACTTGGTTTGTCCATTCTCCAGGTGGTGGACTTCATAGTGACCCTGTTTCAGAGGGCCTGTGTGGATCTGAATCGGGTCACCGGCCCAAGTCTTGGGAACTCAGTAGAGAGCCAGACACTAAGCATGGGGATGGGCCTAGTGGCCCTGCTGCTGTCTGGACCTCAGGTATTCTCAACTTCTGATGTCAACACATTAGCAAGTTTCTTATTAAACAAATGAAAGTGTTGACAAATGTACTATACTAAAACAGGAAGCTGTTACCTGCTTTAAAGGTATGCGATAGAGCAAACAAAGTGTTTGCAAATTTGTATCCTGTGGTGCTTAAGAAAACACACTATATTTGTATGTTGAATGCAGTTCCCTCCTGATTAATTATTTGAAGTGCAGCTTTTGAATTTTTTTAACTGAGGCCTACAGATGCGATCGGACAGTGGGCGGTTACTGTCTGTGCTGCCTGCAGTATTAACGGGGTGACCATTGTGTCAAGTTGTGCCTTCATCTTGCTACATCACACCCAAACACTCCTTAATTGACCAATGACTTTAGCTTAAATATATAATTGTGCTCACAAGTCAGTGCAAATCAGAAAGTGGTTCTTCCGTCCAAGTGTGTGTGATAATCACTTGTGGGTAAACCCCTGGCAGAGAGCCAAAAAGCCTGCCCTATGATAGTCCATTTAACTTTACAGTCCTAGTTTGTTTATCCTTTCATCACACCATGTATCCAGCAAACTACCATACATTGTCCTGGCCAACTGCTGCCTCTCACCTACTTATCTGTAGTGGATTTACAGCCAGATTTCTTAGTGTACTCACAAAGCTGTTAAATATGGTGAGAGTTTTCACTAAAAAGTAGATCACTATAATACACTTATGGGAGACTGGATTTTGACTGTGAACTACTCATAAGGGTTAGATTGATTTAACAGTTATCTTGTAGTGGTACTGGTCAAACTAAAACTTAACCAGCGACTACTACACAGTGTTCCAAAGAGCAATTATGGAGGAATTAGTTTACTGGTATGTGTGCAGTAATTATTATAAACATCAACTTCAGTGATAACTGGCCACATGGAGGGAACAGTTAAGGTTGTTAACGGGGTCCACTAGCTGCACTGATGAATCTTTTCTCAGGTGCCACTGATTTAAAAATACAGAACACTGATGTCTCATGTGGTAGCTACATTGGTTAAGTACTGGCTAGCTGAAAGCATCTTAAATGTCAAATATATGTTATTTAAGGTTGCTTTCAGGAAATTTATCAGAAATGGTGGTAAGCAGACACTGTTCTCTTCCAGTCACCACCTCCTCTTTTTAAAATTACAGCTTAATGCAGAGGACTACTCTTCTCTGGCGAGGCTTCTCCCCTCACTGGAAATGCTGTCCCAGATGCACTCTGAAGTGGTTATCCAGGAGCTGGCAAACAACCTCAGAGCTGTTATTGCCACTTATGGTGCTTACCAGCCTGAAAACCTTGCAACTGCTGCTCAATACTCCAGAAATTCTGCTCCAAGGAAAAAACAAATGAAGCAAAATGAAGCAAACAACAAACAGAGTAGTCCTAATTCTTCTCCTTCAAACAGGAATTCACCTAGCAACACCAAAATCACAAATCCAGTGTCCTGTAAAGGTTCTTCGGCAGGAGAAGGCTCAGAAGGTGAAAGGAGAAACTCTTCCAATGAAGTCCTTAATTCTACTAAGGCCTTTTCTGATTGGCTCTTAGAGGCATGTGACCCAGATGTGCCAACCAGAGCTATCGCCCTGAGAATCCTAACCCAAATGGTGCAAAAAGGAAACCCAGAAGCTGCCAAGGCCAAGGAGGAAATCCTTGTGGTGGGTTGCTTTGTTGATTACTTTGGCTTTTGTGTCCTTGTGTTCACATTCAGTCAGTTTTGAAGCTCAGAATGTTTTTGATGAACAAGTTTTATGGGTATTTTTCTGAGATCATGTGACTTTGTTAAGAACATGGTTGATTACTTGTTGGGATAGGGTACCCAAATTATGCCACGCAGAAGATTGTTTTAACTCTTACTTTTCCTCCTATTTCAGCTCAGGCTGAGTCATAATTCCTAAAAAAATTGCAACCTAATAAAGTATAAAAAATATACAATTTAGTATATACATATTTTAAAATGTAGTAACTTTTTCACCTTTGTATGCCTCCTTCTTATTTTCTTTGTCATACACCCTTAGAAATTGTGAAGTCTGTCAGGCATGTGTGTATGTGTGTCTGGGGGTAATGCTTGTATAGACTTGAGCCTCTGTTTCATTCACAGAAACAAATAGTGTAAAAAAGTGCACATGAAAGAAGGGTAAAGACGTCTCTAGTAGTCTTGTTGGTCAGTGTAGCCTTTGGTCGAAGACATCTTCACATAGCAGGCTTGTTTGGTATTGAGAATATGGTTATTAATTGGAAAGCAAGTTTTTAGAATACTTTGGAAATAATATACAATTGCAGGTATCTAAAACTTTCCAACACAAAAAGCCAATGGGATTTTTCTATTGATTTGAATTATTGCCAAAAATAAGCTATGTGATGAACAAAAACTTAGGACATTTATATGTTTTATACAACAAGACAGTCTTTACAAATGAACACTGCTGTTTTGATTTTTGAAATGTGAATGTGTGACAAAAATGAACTGCAAAAGAGAGAGAATGGGGGGGGGGCAAGAAGGGGAGGGGAAAGAGATAGATAGAAAGGGTAAAGAGGTCACAGCCAAATGCTAAGATAAAACTACATGTTGAACTAGATGTAAGCTATATGTAGGTGTTTTATAATAATGATGCTCTCAATAACACCAGTACCAATACTGTAATAATAATAACAATAACAATAATAATAATAGCAACAACAACAACAACAACAACAATAGTAATAATAATAACAATAATAATGACAACAACAATAATAATAATAACAACAGTTGCTCTGAGCATCAAGCAGAGCCGCAGCAGAAGGCACCGCTAAGATCAGCAATACTGGCGCAACCTCGATATTTGCGAGAGGAGAAAGCACAAAGACTCCGGCTAAGGTGGCAAGTTAGTAACAAACATTAATTAAGCATGAATGCAGAACATATAGGGAGAGAGATAAAAGAGAGGAGCTCAGTGTGTCATGGAATCCCCCAGCAGCCTAAGCCTATTTAGCAGCATAACTAGGGGCTGGTCCAAGGCGAGCCTGAGCCAGCGCTAACTATACCATTTACTTTACCATTAATTACCATGTGTATTCCATCCACAAAACGCATTTCATTTTTAGGTAGTAAAAGGTAGTTGTGTGTGTTTGTGTGCCTGCATGCATGCAATAATGTACGGTAGGAAAAGATATGACAAGGTATGGCAGTGTTTGCTTTTTAAATGATTTGACTGAAGGTAAAATTTTGCTGAGCTTATTCTGGCACAATAAATTTATTGAGCTCTGTCCTTGTCCAGCCACACCACAGCAACTTCGTTGATCAAAGACAAAAGCTTTTGATGACAAAGGTCTTCTAAGTATAAAAGTGAAATTTCAAGTCATTCCAACAAAATCTCAGGGAGTAGTTTGTACATAAGTTTTTGACGTACTGTGGGGTCTAGGCCATGCCTCCAAGAGACATTTTTGTAGGCCTTGACACAACACATGAGCCTACCGAATTTTGTACATCTCGGTGAAGCACACTGTGAGGGCCACTTTTTAAAAAATTTAAACCTCTCTTTATACCTCAGTTTATTCTTTGTACTAACCATAATAGATTTAACTTTGTTTTGTTTCTTTTTTAACCTTAAATTTAAGAGGTTTAGCTTTTAAAATGGCTGCATTTGAGCAACCACCAGGAGCAAACATTTATAATATATGTGGCAGATGAATGTCATACCCCGTGGGAGCCACAGAGGACCAATGGTGCTCTCAAGGGACTTGTTAAAAAGGATAACAACTTATTTAGTATTCTCTGTAATCAGAGAAATTGTGAAGTCTGTGTAGGGCGTGTGTGTATCTGTAATCCCCCCCCCATTGTTACAGTAGAAACCACTCATATTGATTTTTTTTTTTCCTGTGTGTCATGGGTGGGTTGAGTTCACCATTATTGTTTGGGCCACCCATTAATGTTCTGATCCCCCATCTGCCTCAGGAGATGGTTGTCTAAAATACACCCCCCTTATCCCCTTTGCACAATCAAACCTGTATCTCCAAAGCTCTCTTATAGTATCTGGGATAATGCTTGGAGTATTCCCTTTGATAGTGGTTGTATGTTTTCAATAATTCTCTCTTTTCTTATGGTAAGATTTATAGTGGTAATATTTTTAATGTTTTCCCCACACAGATTTGTTGCAGAAAATTTTAAGTTAAGGACTTGTATTACTCTTGACCAATCTAATTTTTTAATAAGCATGATGATGATCTGTCTTCTCCAGCTCTTCTTAGAAAACTTGGAACATGAAGACTCATTCATCTACCTGTCAGCCATTCAAGGTAATATTAGTGGTACGGCTTTGTCAAATGTGATGTGAAGTAGAAATAGAAACCGATCATTTAAACTGCCTAGTTGAAACAGTTGTCAGCCCTGATTGTTCTGCTGTCGATGGGTGAGTGGAATAATTGATGGATAGATTGATTAATTGATTCAGATATACCACAAGCTGAATAGTTGGGAGCACTTTGACAAATCATCAAGATTTATGAAACAAGTTATTGAAAAAAAGACTTTTAAAGCTTTAGATACATCTAGTGAATAGTGATTGATCAATACTGCTCTCAGCAATTATTAATCAGCCCCAAAAAACCATGTTGAGGTAACCTTATTTGTCAGTCCATCTGCTTTTAAGAGTAACTGAGTATTAACTCTCCTCAGGTCTGGCTGCATTAGCTGATACCTACCCGGATAGGATTCTAGAAAGCCTCCTAAAAGACTTCCAACATGGTCCTTCCCTCTCTACATCCAAAAAGGATCATACCCTGGAAACCCGCCTTAAAGTAGGAGAGGTCCTAATGAGGGCAAGCAGAGCTATGGGTGAGCATCATCTGGAGTTTTTTCTCACACACATATTTGTATGACCAGACTTGTAAGGGCGTCCTTGAAATGATCCCCGTAAAAAGAACATAGCTTTAAAAACCAAATTCACACTTGCATATATAATGCTCCATGTTTTCACTTAAAAGGATGGATCAGAGCCATACCACTCTCCTTATCTGTTTAACTTTATTTTTTATATTTTAGACAAAAATCAGAGCAAAATGACTGTTTGCAGAGACCAAGGCCACATCTCCTGGCTAAAACTATATCAGTATCACTCTGTTAACTGTTAAAGCGTGAAGGCTTTGACAGAAAATGGAAGCAGTGGAAAAAAACAGCCTGGCTTAATAAAAAAAAAAAGCTGGGTAATTAATAATCTGATTCTTATTTATATAATCAACACACAAATGATGTATAATGGCAAATCTATTTATCTTATCCTATGTCACATGACATGACCTAAATTAAAAAAAACATCAGCAATATAGTAAGATTTAATAATTCCTAGGATATTGCACAGAAACGGAGGCTGACTGGATTTTTTATCCTACTGTATCTAAAGATCAACCCTGGCTCTATACTTCAGAGCTTCCCTATGCTTAACTGGTGAACTATTCTGGTGAAAGGCAGCTGTGTTCCTCCACTCCACCTTTTATTCTCCTAAAAACACACAACTGCTGCACCTTTAACCCTCTGAAAAGATTCTTCCAACCACACCAAGGATTTCCAATGAGTTAATTAGGGGCTGGGCAGCCAGGCTGCTGGTCCCTCTGGGATTTCTTCTTCTTCTTCTTCTTCTTCTTCGTCTCCGTCTTCGTCTTCGTCTTCGTCTTCCTCATTTCTTCCATTTCTTTCTCCTACTCCTCATCACAAAATCTGCCTTCCCATGCATGAAAATTAACCAAATGTGGCCAGTCCAGTCCAACGCCAGACTTCATGAGTTGCTAACACAAGCCAGTGGTCCTGATAATTTAGCAAACGTCTAAATTAAAATATGTAACCCTTTGCAACTCAAACCAAAATGTATTCTCAATTGTAAAGAAACTTTTGTACTTCTCAATATGGTACAAATTATGAAGTTCCTAACTCTGTTTTAATCAAAAACTGCAAAACTTATTAAACTTATGTCCTTTCAAATTTTTGGCTCAATCATCACCAAACTCGCTACAGGGCATCTTTAGACAGTCCTGCACAAACAGTTTACACATTTTTTGAATTATCAAAAACTGAACCTATAGTGCATCAGAATGTTTTACTTAAAATGTTGCTGTCAACATATTCTTGCAAATTCTTGATATCTTCAAGGTTCATGGAAAAAACTGACATAATTTTGCTGTCATGGCAGATTAATTGTGAAAATTTCAGAATTTTTACCTTAAAAACTGAAACTTCTCAAACACTGCTGTATGCTGTTGCGCTCAGTAGAAAACATAGCATTTTAATCATCACCTTTTCACTTATGTAGCAAAACAGTTTTAGTAATAACAAATGATCAACATCTCTGTGCTGTCTAGATAGAGTAACCAAATTCTCAGCATTTTGTCTTAATAACTGAATTTTAAAAGCAGTTTAAAATCTAGCTTTCTATTTACAGACAGCTGATACTGTGCACCCTGGTGGTTGGCACAGTCATTGTGTGAAGCCATTCTTCATTTTCTCACTTGGCATGTGGCTCATGTGACTTGCCTTTACATTTGAGCTCATGGGTCCAAGTGTTGTATGATGCAGAAAGAAAATTTTAAGTGTAGTTGTTCATCATGTTTCAATTTGTCTGCTATTTGCTGCTAAAAAATGCCCGACCCGTTATTCGGGAGAGAGAAACTTGATTTTAGTGGGTGTGCAGTTGTATTTTGATAATAATGGAGGAATATTATACATCAAAATACAACTTAAATTTTTTATCATATGTTTTTCATATTCAAGACCAAAAATATTGCAAACTGGGCTCAGACAACAATATAAAGACGCAGGTGGGATATGGAGTCCAAGATGACACACAACTGGAATGTAATCCTCCTTTTCATCACCACATCCATAGCACTAGCTTTGCAGATTGGCTTATTGAGTCAGCCAGAAAATTGATCACTTAAATCACTTAAATTTATGCTTTAAAATGTTTTATTACATAAAGCATATGATAAGTTTGAGTGTGACAAAGAACTACATTTTTCTGTATTGAAAAAAACTGGGTGCATTACAGTTTTTTTATGAAGGAATTCTGATTCCAAATTTACCCTATCAATTGACATTTGTTTGAGTTGTTATACATCCTGTGTTATTAGCAATTGATGTCTGTCTACATTTGTCTGTAGTATAAAGTTATCAGAGTGCAACTACCACCCCACAAAAGGCACAGTGGAGGCTTATTCCTCATGTAACTCTGTAAAGAAGGAACCCTGTGTATCAGAAATTCTCCCTGACAGAAAACCCTGTTTGTTTTTCTTTCCATGCTTTGGTTTTATCTGCCAGACTGCCATCGTACCACTTCCCTTAGACAATCAGGGGGTTTATATCCTTGCTGAGAGATTAGATAGAACCTCAGTTTACTGCACAAACATCCCAAGAGCCTCTGTGTTTGTACTGAACCCCAAAAATGGCCAAGATTTACTTTTTGCCAGTCTGTCAATTGTAGATTGAAGGTTTTCTTTAATTGACTGGTTTGTTTGAGTAAATTTTGAACAAAAGAATGTTTGGCCCTGCTGTGGTTTGCTTCCAGTCACTGGCTATTTGCACTTGCAGAAAACACTTGTAGAGTCCTATGAGCAGCTATGGTCAGAAAATGCACTAAAAAAGAGGAGCTTTGCGCCAATTTGTTAAGAGGACATAAGGTTCTTTTTTTTTAAGACAAAAAAGGGATGTATAGGAGAAAATGGGTGTGGCAAATTTGAAAGCTAAGGTGACCCAGGTATGTTTTTTACACAAGTATGTTAATCTTTGAAGTTGTGGCACACACTGATATTCTCACTGACTCGCACTCAGTCACGTGTAGTGATTCATCAAATTTATTATGACCAGGACAGTCTTTTGAGACATGAAAAGAAAATAGCTGTCATAAGTGTCCAGCTTAGGGGTTAAATTTTTTTATTTTGAGTGAATTCCTTGCACTCTCAAAGAATATTAAGAGAAAAAGAGCATTACATTGCATTTTTAGGTAACAATGTATTTTGACAAGCCTCAAAATCATAAAAGACATTAAAAATTATTTTCCATTTAATATTGAGCTAGAAACAATACAAAATAGTGGTTCTTGGTTCGTTGTCTTTGATTGTTCACTTTTTTGGAGGGAGGGGAGCAAGGTGCAGTCTAAAGAGCTGTGTATTTGGTCTTCAACCGAAGATGTGTTTCTGTTGTCCTTTTGTCAATGGGGAGCTCATCCCAGTATTGTGGAACTAGGAATGCCAACAGTTGTGTTTATCATTATCTGGATACTCTCTTGTAGTTTTGAAGTAGTCAGCTTACTGGCAAGAACAACGTTGGCTGGGAAGGACAGCTAAACCTCTAGTGCAGGTATGTCAAACTCATGTCATGGAGGGCCGAGAGACTGCAGGTTTTCTTTCCAACCAAACCCTCCACCAGCTGATTTCACTGATTACCTCACCTTCAAGCAGAGAGCTGGTGGGATGTTTGATTGGAAAGAAAACCTGCAGCCTCTCGGCCCTCCATGACACGAGTTTGACATCACTGCTCTAGTGAGTGGCGCAGAGGATTGGGACTTCAACCTCACACCCCACCTCTACAAACCAGAACTTGAAAAAATAATCTTGCAAGGAGGGAGAAGAGAGACAGACAAGACAATAATTCACACATTGAACATTTGCACACATTGATTAAACCCACTGGGGCACAAGAGAGAGCATCTGCAGCAACATTTTCTTTGCCTTTAACATGCCGGATATCCAAATTGTGATCCTGCAGTAACAAAGTCCAATGCATAAGACACTGTTTAGGACACCATAAAGGCGTCAGAAAGGTAAGGGGGTTACGGTTAGTGAAGACTACCAAGGAAACATCCCCACCACCCACACACACCTAAAAATTATGAAGTGCCAAAATCAGGGCCAACTCTTCCTTTTCTATAATGAAACAGTTTCATTGGTAGGAGTTTAAGTTTACGTTTTTTAGTTTTTCTTAGAGAAGTGAAGCACAGATTTTTCAATTCCATCTGATTACTGAAGTAAGACTATACCTGACTTGCATCAGCCTTGACCTTAAAAGACTGCACAATCTTCTCGCCCCTACATGACCATGTTCTTAAGATCCTAAAAACTTGCGGGAGCTTTTCAAAGTCCAAAACTTATCACTGGCCACTCGAACAAACTGTTAAGTGTTACAAATGCAGAAACTTCTCTGGCGTGACCAGACAATGATAATTACGAAAACCAAAGTCAAATTTACCAACAAATTTTGATGCACTCACCTGGTCTATGTAGTCCTCCATTCATGGCTATGGATATGAATCAGGCTTAGTGACCTTGTTAACTTTAATGACAGTCAGTGCAAAACTGAAAGAACAACCAGATTTACCAGCCAACAAACAAACAAGGTGATCCCTAACTGGAATAAGGGACAGCAACATTATTGTCCAGCGCGTACCCATCTCTGCCCCCATTACCTTACTGTTTTTCTGTGTTTCAACCATTGTCTTATTGAACTCAGCAAGTCACCTCCAGTAACTAACACGTGACCTGACTTAACTGCGTAAGCCATTTTGAAGAATTTGACCATGTGATCTCCAGGAGATCTTGTCTGCTACATTGCCCCATTCTCCCTTCCCTCCTCTCATTCCCTAACGCTCACACACATTCACACACTCACACACACACACACACACACACACCTACACACACACACACACACACACACACACACACACACACACATTGGTACACATATATCTACATACACGCACACATAGATACACCGATACATATACATACACACGGTTGTCTGGTGTTGTTTTGTGATTCAGATGTTGATTATTGGTGTGTTAACATTGAAGCAATAGTTGTTGGAGGATGTTGTTGCCATTATTGTATGAATTAATCGATGAAATACATTTTGGAACAAACATTTTTTAGTTAAATGAGTGCAAACTTTGGACTTTTGGTGTAGGAGTTATGGTGATATCAGCTGGTTGACACAATCAGTGCTCAATCTCATACCTTCAAACATAGTTGGCTGTCATATATTTTTTTTAATATTGACAAAGTTAGGCTTAGGCTACTTCTTTCATTCCCTAGAGACTGATAGTCATTTTGTCATTGATCCCTGATCACAGGGTGGTGCCCCAAAATTATTAATAAATGTACAGTAGGACTGCAACTGCAAGTTAACTGTTAGATGGATTAGTTTCTTGATCACTCTGGTTGCTTTCTGCTTGTTGACTTATGTTGCGATTGAGTCTTTAAATTGCTTCAACATGACAAGCTCCCAAAGTTCCTCAAACTGATTCACATTAGCCATGGAACACCAGCAGTTAAATAGGCTAAACAAATCATGAGTCAACTCCACATTAGTCTTCGCATCACCTTTTTCCCAGTCTCAAAATTTCTGTGGGTATCCTTCAGGGAAAAGCTCATAAGTTTTCAAAAGGAAGCTTTAACTTAAGAATAATCCAAACGGTCAGTAGCACCAGCCTCTGAATCCTCCTCATTCTGCATTCCTTGCTACTTCGTTTGATGACTACAAGGATACAAGGAAGTTTATTTGTCATTATACAACAAGTTGTATAATGAAATTAAAATGTGGTTCCCTCTCGACTGATTAATTGACTGTTTAAAAAAGATAAAATTATTTAACATGAAGGAGTGCAGATGGTGCATTAAGCAGTCTCACAGCCTGAGGGAAAAAGCTGCTCTGTAGTCTGTCGGTATGGCAACGGATACTTCTGTATCTATTGCCTGACGGCAGCAGGGTGAACAGGCTGTGGCTGGGGTGAGTGTTGTCTTTTAGGATCTTTTTGGCTCTACGCAGGCACCTCAGCTCCCCAATATCACTGATACTTGGTAGATGGGTACCGATGATGTTTTGGGCAGCTTTAATCACTCGTTGCAGAGACTTCCTGTCCTGGGCCGTGCACATCCCATGCCAGTTTGTGATGTTTCCAGTCAGGATGTTTTCAATCGCCCCTTTGTAAAAGTTAACAAGAACCTGGCATGGGAATTTTGCTTTCATAAGTTTTGTTAAGAAGTACAGCCATTTCTGAGCTTGAATAGCTATGAATAGCTTTTGATTTTCCTTAATGCCAAGACTGATGGTCTCAAAACAAATTTCCACCCTGGTGCTGCCCAGTCCAGTTGTCCAAGTTTAACCCCATTTCGTTGCAAGAGTTGGCACCAGATTGTGGACTCAGTGCCCCACATGCTTCCCTTATCCTCCCCCATGATATTATTTCCACTAAATTTCTTAAAGAGGTTCTTCCAGCCATTTCTTCCTGTATTCTCACTGTCAACGAATCACTATCTTCAGGCTGTGTACCAGATTATTTACTGAATACAGTGAAAGCATGGTAGTAAATAAACACAAAAGGGTATTACTAAACCTAAAAAAACATATTACATCATTTAAATCATTATTACAATGAAAACACTTGTATATGAAGTGGCATTTCATCACACTATCAAGACACAGTAAATATGATCATCACTTAAGTACAGCACTACACTATTATATAATTCTGAAATCCACTGTACCCTTTCCTTTCTGGATGATATGGCTTAAGGCAGGGACACACACCGAGCCAGCAGTCAGCTGTTGCTACTTCTCGTCAGCCATCACAAGCATTGGTGACCATCGTCAGCAGGGACAGTTAGCTAATTATCACTTTATCCATAGCTAACTATCACTCGTTTACATCAAAGTAAGACTCGATGGCCCAGAAACAATGGACAGATCTCAACATAAAAAAGCCTAGACAAAACGAAATTCAGCCCAGAATGTTCATGTTTGTGTTTACGATACCTTAGCCAGGTCTGAGCGGTCTGTATCGGACAAAAATGTCCTAAACTCGGGTCTTGGCATCTGCTGTAGATCTGTCCCTTTTAAGGACCAAATTGTTCTTGTGCATAGCGGTGGGCTTCGTTGGGGTCTGTGAACACTAGCTCCACTAGCTCCATGTCGTTGTGTGTCACCTTAAGTTTGGCAGGGTATAGAAGTCCAAATTTAACTCAGGGTTGATCTGTCAACAGGTTCCTAGCTGGGGTAAACGCTGAACAGTGCTTCACCACAGCCTGGCAAATCCCGAAAAATCTGGATGCGGTCATCACCAAGCTCTAAGTTCTTTTTGCTCAAAACTTTCAAAGTCTTTCCTCCATGGTGTGACATCCTTGCAATCAGATGTCATGGAGGGGCGTCATCTCCCGGGTGCGTCCGCAAGGCTCTGTGGGCTCAGTCCAACAGCAGTGCTTCATCCAGGTCCAATGCGTCTTTTAACAGTTGTGCCACAAAATCACTGACACGCTGTCCATTTTCTTTACCTTCTGGCACCCCAACTATCATTATATTCTGCCTCTTTGAACGTCCTTCCAAGTCTATACATTTTTTAGTCAGTTTTTCCACCTGGCCCGAAAGTTGTGCAACTTTTTTCTCTAACTTTTTTTTATTACCAGTTGTATAGACTACTGTAATGCCCTGCTCTCTGGTCTTCCCAAAAGAATATTACTGGTTATTCCAAAATTTAGCAGCATGTGTTCTAGCTAAGACCAGAGGGCGGGCCCACATTTCACCGCTTTTAGAATCACTGCATTGGCTCCCTGTGTGTTTTAGGATCGATTTTAAAGTTCCTTTACTGGTTTTTAAATGTTTTAAATGTTAATGGTTTTGGGCCTTCTTATCTTTCAGGACTGCTTTTACCCCATGAACCCTTGCAGACCCTGCGCTCCTCTGGCAGCAGACTCCTAGTCATTCCCAAAGTCAGAACACACACTCATGGCGAGGCGTCTTTTCAGTGCTACGGCCCTCGTCTATGAAACAGCCTGCCAGAGGACCTCAGGGCTGCAGAGAAAGTTCACATTTTTAAAAACAGGTTCAAGACACACCTTTTTAGCTTAGCCTTTGATTAATATTTATTCTACCCATGACATGTATTTATTTATTTTAAGCCTGCGTTTTGTATTTATTTATGAAGTCTATTCTTTCCTATCTTAATTTTTAGTTATACTATTTAATATCTTAGTTCTTAGCTTTTAGTTGTATTTTAGTTTTTACATATTTTTATTATTTTATCATCAGGATCTCCAGTGTTTCCTCTGGGGGAGCCCTCTGCACCAGGAGCGGTGGTTGGCTGTGGCTGCAGGGCTCTCGTAGGTTCTGGGTGGAGGTTTGGTGTCTCTACCTCATCTCTCCTCTGGGTCCTGCGTCAGTGCCCTGTGGTTGCGGCTGGCTCTCTGTTCCTGGTGCACCATCTGATGGCGCTTTCTCGCTTTCTTGGCTGGTTCATCTGTACTCAGCCTCTCGTACTCAGCCGAATGTCAACTGTTCCAATGTTGCTTGTTGTGTGCATGTTTGTGTATGAGTGAAACAGTGTGTTTGTAATTGAACTGTGGGGTGTTCGATAGAGGCATAGGTTGGCTGTGGGAGTGAAGGATCAACTATAATTGTGTATGATAAGCAAAGGTTGGGGGTTGGTGGGTGGGTGGGTTTGAGGGAATGTTTTATTTTTCTTTGTGAAGCACTTTTAGCTACATTCTTTGTATGAAAAGCGCTCTATAAATAAAGTTGGATTTGATAACTTCACCACGGAATTTGATGTGCTAGTAGCTGAATCCGCCATGTCTTTAAGTTGGTCATTGTGGTTTTCTATCTCCCTTTCTCAATGCGGAGATTGCCAAGGCCTTTTTTTCGCCCTCAATGCAGCAATTTCACCTCGCAAAATGTCACAGATGTCCACCTTCATTTGGGTTAGTTTGGCGTCCAGAGAAGCAATGGCGGTCAGCACTTGTTGTTTGACTTGGGTGGACTCTTCAATAGCAGGGCTAGCGCTAGCGCAGAGATTAGCATCATTATTTTCACCTGAGTCTCTACTGATAAGCTTTGCGTTCGCCTTTTTTGGTGATATTTAGACCAACACCGTGCTCCTGACAACCACTCAGAGCAAGCCTATTATTGTTTTGTGGAAAGAGTGTCTCACTTTGATGAATATCGTAACTTCAACAAATTAGCTGTAGGAGTCTCCGACACACACATCTTCACTCTCTCATGGCCAACCGGAAGTCCCCTCTCTCTCAATCTGGCTACACAGGTGAGGAGGTGATTATATTAACATATCTCCACCCATATCCATATGACCTACTTCCTTCGTCAATGTGATCACAAAGAAAACCTAAATAGTATCATAAATGATATCAAACATCAATATTTAAGTTTAAATATATACACCTACAAAATACCTTAATTAATTAATTCCTCCTACACCCAGATCTACAAAAAGTATCTTGAACTCTAGGCTAAACTCAACAAGAAGTCCTCCATATTGGATTAAATGTTTATTTTTGGCTATTTACACGTTTTATGTTTTAACAGACTTCTCCAAAAGATTTGATTGGATTTATATGATTATCCAAGTGGCTGTGGCATGATGGCCATTTTGAGTGTTCTGCCATGAAAAGTGCAGTGCTTATAACTTCAATGTACATTGTTCAATTTGAATTAAACTTCATTTGTTTTATACAAGTCCTGATCTGAACACATCTAAACCCCAATTGTCAGCCATGTTAATAACACAACCTAATGGCCATCGAAAATGTCCCCCAAGGCATTATGTCATACTTTAACAAGCTTCTCCCACTGAATTAAGGAAAATGACCTAAAATTTCGTCTGAGCACTCTAATGACCTTTGTAACAAAAATTATTAAAAGCTTTTAATTTTCGCTCAATGGTTTGGCTATAGCAGGACAGCCATTTTAAGTATTATTTCGTTACAAACAAAAATAATATTAGGGTAAGGGGATCTGCATATTCTGACCGGACTTACCACAGTTGTTTCACATGTTGAATATTAATATCTTGTACACATTCCAGTAGTGAAAAGGGCCTAATTGCTGTGAAGTGCCCCCTACAAAATTTCAATAAAGTAGCCCTTACAGTGCTCGATGTAAGAGAAGTGGTTAGCACATGTCTCATAAGATGTAAAAAAAAAACCTCTTACAGCTTTGACCTGAGCCCATCAGGAAGTCAGCCATTTTGAATCTACTGTGCATATTTTCAACATTTTTGGCAATTTCCACATGTTGTATTTTAACAGACTCCTCCTACGGATTTTATCAAAATAACCCGTTTGTACTTTCCTAAGCCCTTTATGATGAAAAGTTATGGAAAGCTTTTGTTTGTGATCAACTGCGTGGCTATGTTTGTGTTTTTTATGTTTTTAATAATTCTTACAACTTTAATGGACATTGTTAAAAATGCAACAAATTTCACGTGTGTTTGGGGTCCTGGTCAAAACCTAAAGACAGGTCAATAATATGTCTTGGTTAAAGTGCCACCCACTAGCAATAGGAAATGTCATGTTTTACACTTCGATGTATATCACATGGCAGGTTGAGCAGATAAATCTTAAAATAAATTTTAACCAATGTTTTATCAAACACATTGATGATGGTATGCTGCAACTGCTGTCCTTATACATCAAAGGGCGTAACTGGCGATGCAGCAAATGTTGATTATTTTGAAGACAAAGGTTGTAAATTTCCTGTTTCTTATTCAGTTCCATTCTGTCACAGAATTTAACATGGTGATTAAGAATTGCACTCTGAGGACAGGGATATGTCAAACAAGAGTCACACACATAGCGCCCCCAGGTGGCTACCACAAGTAGACCCTGTACGACGATGATGATAAGATTTGCATTTAATTCTTGTGCGTGCGCAACCCTCTATATGCTGTAAAGTAATATGTAAGACCTCTGTGTTGTCTAGGGCAACTGCGACCCTCCCTGACTTGTGCTGGGGTGTGAGGGTTCAGTTAAATGCTGCTTACAGCTTATGTTATTGTTATTATCATTATTATTGTTAGGATTTTAAACCTGAATTTGGTTATTACTTAGAACTATTGTTATTTTTTATTATTTTTCTGCCTTATTTGCTTACATTCCTATCTGGAATTAACTCAAAACATGAAACTTGGCACAATAACTGGAAAGTGTATGTATCAGGTTTTGAAAAAATGTGAGCTTAATCAGCCACATGGTGGCACTGTAATTAAGAACTCAAAATTGCAAAACTGAAATCATGCCCCTGTTGGGCCTCAACCTCACTCTCTGAACAAAGAGAGAGGCCTACAAAATCCAAAGCCCAATAAGAAGCAAAGAGACAAAGGGATTCCTCCTAAAGTGGGACACCTGGTTTGAATCAAAGACCTGAGCCATCTTTTGATTAGCCCCACAGAACCAGTGTAGATGAATATTAGTTCACCCACAGGCCTCTGAGGATTAGAAAGGTAAACCTTGTGTCCACCCGCGACTGTGTCCTTGCACAGATTTTGTACATTTCCTTTCTTTTACCTCTCCTTTCTTTTACTAACCCACACACAACTACACCTGCACCCACGTACTCATAGCTTAAAGATCTTATTGATAATGTGCACGCAGGTTTACCATTTTGCTCCTCAGCCTCTTTATTCAAACTTCGCAGCACAACTGAGCCATCTTGAACCCTGAGGTGATGTAGCCACTCATGTGGTCACATCTGCCATCTTGCTCCCAGTCTCCTCCCTTCTCTTCCTGGCTTCACACAAACACACACACACATACACATCCACTCATGTCACATGCTTGCTTGCCATTACCACTGCTGTTACTTTTGTGTAGTTTCTTGTTAGATCTGTTTGAAATGTAATTGTAGTTTTTGAATACATGTTAATAAATTGAGGTTGATGTTGATTTATAATAATTTAGATTTGATAAACATTGTAGATTTGAAGAGCAGTCATCAGTGATCATGTGTGCAGATTAACTGTGACCCAGGCTGGTTTAATGGGTCAGTGCTGGGATTCAACTGTCACTGTTTTTTTATGTCAAGTTGTACTTATAACGTTGACATTTCAAGTAAATTATCTTAACTTCATTTTAGACTGATGTATAATTTGGCTATTTTCCATTCCAAGAGGGTGATGACCAGTTATTATTAACTCATAATAATAATAATAATAATCTCATGGATGTTCAAGTGGTTATTGGTAACAATAACCATCTCTAATATCCTTTCACTGAACCTATTGCTACTGTTCCCAACACCCCTCACATGCTGAGACAGATTGACCTGACACATAGGTGCAGCTTAATGTGCTCTTTAATGTGACTATCAATAAAAATACTCCGGTGCCTGAGCCCACAATATATGCCATCCATATTAGCCACAGTGCTAACACCAGGCTAAACTGGCTAAATATACAGCAAAGCAGTTTAAACAAATTACTCGGTTTTTAGTGGGTCAGAATTTAGGAGTGGATTAAGACTTTTGTGCTCGTTCTTGTAGCCAACAACAGAGCAATTAGCACCTGTATATTAAGCAACTTTGTTGATCTACTGGTGCTCCGAAGTGAGGACAACAATGGTGACTGTGGGGCTACTGTGTGGTGGGCACACTTGAATCGATGGGCGGCACAGACACCCAGCACTGCGAGTGTCACCTAGCTGGTTGTGTAGCTACTCCTTCCTTGATGCCAAAAGGGGAGAAAATATGAAACAGAGCATCTGGGCACACATTTACTGAAAGATGTAGCAAGCAAGACAGGGAGAGGATGCACTTTTCTCATTTTGGGGGTGTCTGTAACAGACTGGGGACACATATTTTTCAAAAAAAACATAAAGAAGTGTATCATATCATAACATGGGACCTTTAATTCAACCACAGAGTGACTTTCTAGATACAATAAATAGGCAATTTGTCAATTTTGATAAAGCAGTTATTAAAGTGCGACTCACCAGAGACAGATGGTAATGGCTTGTCCATATGGGAATTGCTCTTAACTGTTGGGTCTTCATAAATTGAATATCAGAGTGTGATCTAGACCTGCTCTTTATGTTAAGTGTCTTGAGGTAACTTTTTTTGTGATTTGAAGCTATATAAATAAAATTTTATTTGCTTTAATTATCATTAAGTGTGTAGAGGACCTACCAGTATCTCAGTAGATTTCGCCTTGCTTTTTTCTGTTTGTTTCCACTTTCCACTTACCATACAAACTGTACTGCTAAGTTGAACTCGAAAGTAGTGTCCTGCTGGGCCTTGTGTGCCCAAGTGATATCAGCTTGTTTCTAAGTGTAGCTGTCACAGATGCCTCTTTTTAATTCCCCTTTGTTAACAAGATTGTCATGGATTTCAATGGATTTACGCCTGCTCCATCCTAAGCATGAAAGTTACACCCAAGCACAGCATATACAGGGGCTTAAGTCTTGTGGTGCAGTCATACTTCTAAGTTGGTCATAATAACTTAAATTGTTCTCATATAGAGTTCAGCTTTCACCCAGCTTAAGCATTCCACTTTTAGCACTTGCACATGTTTGTGCTGGTGAAACTCTTCCCGACTCTTAAAGCAATGCAGGACAGGCCACTCAGTTAAGAAACAAACTTAGCAGCCAAACACTTATGTCAGGGTTAGGGCAGAGTTTAGGGTTTTTCAAGAAATTTTGAGGTGGGCGTCTGGGTGACCAACTAGATTGTATGACTGCAGTGATCACCTTTTTATATCCTCATGTGAACTTTACACAAGAGACTTTTTTTTCATCCATATCATCCATTTTTAAAACATTCCAATGTCATTGTATTTTACATAACAGATTGAGGCTTAGAACTAACATTTTATATTTTTGACCAGATAAATGACTAGGACTCTACTTTATTGCACTGAATGCATTTTTAATGTACAACAATGTACCTCTCTGCCTGTTCTTCTCTTTGTCTCCTCAAGGGGAACTGGCACCCCATTTTGGCCATCCTCTTTTGAGTGTCTTCCTGCAAGAAACCAAGGACCCTGACCAAAGTATTCGGGCCAGCAGTCTCTCCAACCTGGGGGAGATATGTCAGCGATTAGACTATGCTCTAGGGCCACTGGCTCAGGAGGTAAGAGGGAACATGACTAATTCTGCAAATTTGGAAAGTACACCATTATTGAAAATTCTCATTCAAAGTATAGGCTTCATCAAATGGCTCACTCTGTCACTTTAAATATTGCCTAGACTTTAAGGTTTCACTACTCTCTTTCATAATAATGAAAATGTGTAGTTTTCAATGACAAGTTATAGCTAAAGTCAGTTTTATTTTCCTTTCTCAAGAGAGATGGCCATCACTGATGTTGCAGCATTTTTAAGGCTACCTTTATATAACTCAATGAAATTGTCAGCTTATCTTTCGATGTATTGTACTGACAGCCAAGAAATGTGCTTTGATAATACTGACGTTACTGCTACCGCTGCCACTAATGATAATAATCATAACAGAAAAACACCAGGGAGGTATTTGAGATCCATCTATCATTTATCATTATCATTTATCATTAACAAGACTTCTGCAAGGTACACGACCGTAGTTATTAAAATGTTTTGATCCCCCGGTAAGAGGAGCTACATATGTATGGCTGCAAATGCTGAGAAAATGCATGATCAGCCTCATTAATTCTAATATGTTCTGATCTTAATCCACTGCACAAGTGACTGCATCTTGAGAGCTTTGAGCAATGTGTTTTTAATATATAAAGAAATATATATATGTGCCACTTCAAGCCAAGTTTTTCCAATCAGGATCTGATTTGAAAAATAATTCAGCCCACATTTTTGTGTGTGTGCGTTTGTGTGTGTGTACGCGTACGTGTGCGCGTGTCGGTGTGCATGCTTGTGTGTATGGGCGTGTCTGCGTGTGTATATGTTTACTGTAGCCTTCACTTCTGCCATGAATAAGCATCACTGTCAGCTGAGGGAACAAGGACTCTTATTCATAAACTTGCCCCCCTTACTTACTTTTTTTTTACTTTTGCTTCTCCACCCTGACTCTGTGTGTGTGTGCATACACATGAATGGTTACATTTGTGTGTCAGAAAGTGAAAGGGAGGGCCCATATTGGCTTTAATGTTGGATCAATGACCCTTTTCCCACCTGGTTTTTCAGTGCTTCTTGAGTGATCTGATCACAAGTGGACAGCCTCACGGGCTGATGAAGCATGAGATTGTGGTTGTGGTTTGAGTTATCTGATTTCAAATGCATCCTCAATGTGTCTTGGGTGCATTCCCACCTTACTTTACACTGTCTCTTTGTGGTTGGATCACTCAGGACAGATTGAAAACCAGGTGGAAACAGGCTCTAGGTCTTACTGACAAACCTTGTACTTTTAGCGCAGCTCCTGACTACTTTTTTTTTTAACTTGAATGATCTGTAGTGGTATTTTAAACTACTCCCTATGTCATCATTTAATGTAGTGTGTCTGTGTGTGTGTGTGTGTGTGTGTATGTCTGTGTGTGCATTTGAGCAGCTGAGCTCCTGCCTGACTGCTTTAATAAAAACAGAGAAGGAGGCAGAGGTAAGAAGAGCTGCTGTCCACGTTATCACTTTGCTTCTCCGAGGCCTCAGTGACAAAGCTACCCAGGTACTCACACATATACTCATAACTGAATATGTAATGGATCCTTATGCTATTGTGCATTGTTTGACATCATACCTACAATACTATACAAATTTTAACTACCAGATATTAACAAAGTATGCACTTTGACAAAGTCATTCTGTGTCTTTTAAATGTTTTCTTAAAGATCTAATTACCCGAACATAAACTTTTTTTGAATCAATGATACTCCCTTTGACATGAAGATCTGACTGAATCATTCAAAAAATATACTCAAAGTGTTGGTTCTCCCCATTCTCCTTGTCAGATATAAGTACACACCTGAAATCTGAAAACTTTTTAGCTGGTAATATTCAAACAAATCACAATATGCTTTGAGGGTGTCACAAGGCCAGGAATGAAAGGTCATATTGTAAAAAGTAAGGGGTATACAAGCAAGTTAATCGACACAAGGGAAACTGCAAATGTTTTAGTGCAATTTTTTTTGTCAGGCCACCACGAGCATGACTTTGTTCTGAAAAAATGAAATACATAGATTAGCATTTCTGAACAGGGGCTATACGCCTGTTGTGCATGTTAGGAATTGTTAGGGGCTTTGGTGGCTGTTTACACAAGAGACACTCAACAGGACGATTTAAACATCATCTATTTGCAAAAAAGTGTGGTCTGAAACATTGTGAAAACTGCCAACGGGGGTAAATGTGATTTTTTGTATTGACAGCAACACAGTTTTTTTTATTTGTTTTTTGCGTGTTTCAGTGTGAATTTCGGAGCATGTGTAACTAAGTTGTTGATGATGATCTTTGTAACACGGAATACTTATTCCTAATTGTAGTCGCATTGACCAGATAAAAATGCTTACTGTATAATCTTATTGGCATCAAACACTGGCTACATGTTAAATCCTGTTGAAATTCCCTTTTTTAGCCCTTCAAGATCCATTCATTGCTAAAGTCTATGTCATGCTAGAGAGATGATACACACAAACACAATGGACAGTTATCATTTTGACATTTGTCCAGTGCTCATGTGCAGGACAACCTGGAGGCCTCCACTTCCTCATCAACACTCCATTCCGATAAAAGAACCGGTCTGAAAATGTTAAGGATATTCAGGATTTTGCAGCTTGAAGCCTTGCAAAAGCCACAGTCGAGACCTGTGCCTGCTCAGAGATAAGGGCCTCTCATGAAAACTGGGAAGCTGTCTCAAAATCAGTGATCATAGCAAAGAAAGGTGTCACCTAAGTCAACAGGAGAAGCCTCTTGGACACCTTGGGTTTCACATTGCTGCCTTCTCCACTGTGAGCGAGTTACTTCCCGAGCTTAAAAACCTGTGGGCATGTTCCTTTTCCAAAGCTTGGGCACCACTTCTTCAGGGCTGTTTAGTCACTCTTGGTAATTCAGGAACAAAGGCTAACACTACAGGCCCTTTTACAATATTAGATTCCAAAAACACAATGAAAGGGAACAACCACAAACTTATGTAACTAGGATGGAAACTTTCAAATCAGTGTTAGGTGGGTGCTCTACAACTCCGTCAAGTAGCAATGACTGACTCGCCGCCATATCCCTCAACACAGGAACAGGAGTCATTTTCACATCCCTTGTTAAAGCCGCCCCGCCCTCAGACACAAAACCATCACATTCTTTTGGAGTTTGCATATGAGCTGTCCCCAGTGGGCTTAATGGAACATTAAAGTAATACAACTGGACTTGATATGGCCTGTTTGTTTTGTTTGTTTGTTTTTTACAATTGTGACAAATCACCTTACCTCTCAAAGGTTTGGGCCTGCTGATCATTTTACCAGAGTTCTGAAAAGAGGACATTGCTGTGCTAGACTTGACCAAAACCTCTCTTGGGCCATCCCTCACTGGCCAGCCTTTTATCTGGTCTCCCAGTACTACTTCTTCAAAGCTGATCCTTCATAGAAGCTTCACACCAATCTTGTACCACAAGGAGGTCATCTAGGCGAGACTTGATATGCAGTAGAACACTTGATCTGAACTGTTCAAGCAAGATGAGATAATGCAAGTTTTAAAAGCAAAGACCTCACAAGGTGCTATCCACCTGTCAAATATTATTTCCTGCTGCCTTCCAACATCAAGGTAGGTCTCCCCTGGCTTCTGACAAAGTGATCTAAATTTTGGTCTGTAAGCCTCTGGAACAACTTCGTGTGCAGCTAAAACTGCTTTTCTTACCACATCATAGTCTTTACTCTGCTCATGCTTTAAAGCTGAACAAGCTTCTTGTGCTTTACCTTCAAGTACACTTTGAATAAGCAGTGTCCAATTACCTCTGGCCTCTCCAATTCACGTGCAATTTTCTCAATGCCTCAAAAAATGATCCAACATTCTCCTGATTAGACTTAGGCACCAGTTTCAAACAGCTATTAAAGTCAAATCGGACCTCATGTTTCAGTTGGGGAGTTAATAACGAGTGTTTCAGTTTTTGTTGCTTCAGTGCAATTCCTCCAAGTTCAATTTGAGCTCCTTTATCTAGACATGCCCTTTCTCTGTCCGACTATTCTAGCATCAGATCTGGCACCGTAAAGTGTCAGCGAGATAAATAATAAAATCATTCTCCTTTTTTAGCGGATCCACACCCACCTAAAAGTATGCAGCTACTGCACACAATTGATTTTGCTTAGGTTCACACAAATCACTGCACTCAAAATCATTTTGACAAAATTCATCCACTTTAAAAGTGGCCAGTACAAAAACCAACTGCCTCCAGTAGACCTGCATGATTAATCGTTTTAGAACCTCGATGTAGATTCACCCCTACATGAGATTTCATTTTTAAATTACGTCGATTTTATTTTATTTTATTTTTTTCCAAGGGTCGGTGGCATGTGTCAGAGTTGTAAACAAGCGCTCCAAGGCTTCTCCCTTATTCTATGACAAAGCACCTTTTGGTCACGTGATCCACGGCACGCAGAATCAAATAGTTGAGTTGAAAGTTTCCGAGGAGGAACTGCAGCGTTGCTAAAATAACATTGATCGCAAGGAAAACTCAGTGAACAAATGAACGCAAAAAAAGGATGTTGCTGAATACCCAGGTAGAAGTGACGAGAATCAGCCCACCACCCAAACCGACCTCGTTCCAAAGATAGGTGGTACTTCGTTGGTGTGGAACTGCTTTGGATTTAGACAAGGCGATGAGAGTCAGTCCAATGTGAAAAAAAAATTGTGGTAGAAAATTGTGATTTCAATTCAAAGCTAAAAAATCGAGATTCATATTTTCTCTTGAATCGTGCAGGTCTAGCTTCCAGAGAGAGTAGCTTAAGTAACAAGCTACAATACAATCTTATTTATGTGGTTCCTAAATCACTAAGAGTTACAAGTTACATAAGGCAGGCCAAACACAACTCCATGCAAACACGAACTCCCCATGCTCCAACAACAACAAATAGGTCGAACACACCTCCACAATATGTAGGCTACACACAATGCTAACCTTAGCTAGCATCCTAAGTGTTTAGTGACATCAACTAAAACTCGTTACCAAAGTATGTACCCTCTATAAAGGGATTGAAAGAGCTAAATACATACCATGCTAACTGCTAATAGGCCACAGTACACTTAAACCTGACTGGAGACAAATCCCCGACACACGGACATTGGTTTACACAACAGTAAATACAGCGTGGCTCATCCACACTTTGAATACATACACCTTTCTAAACTAAAAGCCGTGCAGCTTGTGATTCTTTGAAGAGATGAATACAACTCTGAGTATTGCTGTGTGCACAAGAAATGCCTGTGTGTCACTAACTAGTGTGTGCGTGTCACACAGCTACTCCTACCAAAATTAAAAATCTTCAGACTAGTGATTGGCATAATGGGGAAATGATCCTGAATGAGCCCCCAATAATGTTACAGGTATGAGTAGTGTCTAGGGGATGCTCATTCTCTAACACAGCAACCTGCAAACAAAGGCTGGCTGGCTGGCTGGCTGGCTGGCTGGCTGGCTGGCTGGCAATAAAGTGTGTAGACTTACCTCTGGGTCTTTGCCTTATACCGTGTTGAGCTCTAACTGTCAGCTAGTCGACTCAGTCTTGTTTGAGGCTTTTTTTTTTTTTTTTTGGTATCGTTGTTGTTCATGGAGATAGGTCTAAAAAAAGTATTTGGCATCTATGGACCACACTAAACGCCACCACTTAGGACCATTATCACACTTAGGCCACTGTGTTAATTGGTAAACACCACCCACTACCAGCCTGTCAACCCTAAGGGAGGAAGTCATGCCTGCAAATCTGCTAAACATAACACTATTTACTGGTTTATAAGATCATAATATGATCCTGATAATAAGGAAACTTACTAAAAAACACCTACAGAGATTCTCTTTTAAACTGAATCATAATCATGTGCAATCAGGAATCCCTTAACAAAAATAAATCAAACTGAAAATAAATTAAAAAGTCTAAATTGAGATAATGTCTTGAAAAGTAGTGATGCTGATGCAGATGATGTGGCATTTTGATAAAAAACTGTGTCAAATGTAATTCAAAAGTTCACATGCCATTTTAAGTTTAAGGGCTCTATTTTCATAGACGCGCCAACGGGGTGTGGCCAGCGCATTTTGCAATTTTCGTGAACGCCGCAGTCTGGCACACGGCGGCGCACCCACGCCTCCGTCCCTCCCACCAGCGCAAGTGGCAAGGAGGGAGGAGTGAAGGCCTGAGCACAGCCAAATGTAATCTTCACCAATCAAATGAACGCCTCTCATTGCCTTTAAACGCGCTGGCGTGCGAGGCATAGTGCCAATTTCACCTGGCCACCACCGAAGAGGAAGACAGCAGCAGCGGCGGCTCCAGGCCGCCAAACTTCTCCCAGGAGGAAACTGATATGCTGGTCCGGGAGGTCCAAGCTCGCAGTACCAGAATATATGGTAACACGAACAGAC
>JAQNCA010072660.1:0-33090 GCA_029783725.1 Acanthurus tractus | reverse complement strand
AGTTCTGTCTTTATGTATTAAGATGCGGAAAATGATATGCGCATGGTTTTATGTGAGCAGTCTATTGTTGTTTGTGTTTGAAGTGTGGCTATCAGTGAGTTGAGGATGTAAGGTGGAATTGTGATGTGTTGTATGGCCACTGGTGTTAAATTGGCACAGCAAAAACATTTGAGATTTCTTAAAAATGTGCATAGCCATAGGACCGGTGAAAAATTTAATAAAATGGAAACACTGACCCCCTCAACCCAAAATGTGCTCTGTGGCGCCACCTAGGCACACTAAAATGCCGACTGCGGCCCACAGGAATGTCATAGAGAGATCGGTCGAAAGCATAAATGTAGTACTCATTGAGACCTAAAAATCGAGCACCGACACCCCTTGGCTAAAATTAACAGGAACTTGCTCAAAACCTCACCAAATTTGGCATGCACATCTGGAAAAAATTTGATAAAAATGGAAATTGGCCCGTCCAATGCTGCTTGCAGCTTTACTTATTATTAGGGTCCGAGCACTGAAGGTGCTGCAAGGCCCAATTGTAATCTTACTGTTTCTTTCTTATTATTATTATTATTAAAGCCTGAGCACCGAAGGCGGTGCAAGGCACTATTGTTATTGTGCTGTTTCTTTTTTATTAGGGCCTGAGCACCTAGCGGTGTGAAGGCCCTATTGTATCTTTACTGTTTCTATCTTATTATTATGCACGCGCTTTGAACCTTAATTTGCCCCCCTAAACATGCTCCAAAACTCACCAAATTTAGCATGGACACCAGGTCTGGTAAAAAAAATTGATAAAATAGAAAAACTGACCCCTCAGCTCTGTAGCGCCACCTAGGCACAGAAAGACGCCCACTGAAATGATGTAGAGAGATGGGACAAAAACATAATTGTAGTACTCATCAAGACCTACAAATCATGACATCCCGAGGCTAAAATCAACAGGAACTTGGCAATTTGCATTTGAAAATGCAAATTTCACTTTTCAAGCTGTAAATGGTAGAGCATTCAAAAGCGAATAGATGACGGAGGACACAGTGCTGAACAAAAGTTTTTCGAACCGTTGTTATTACTCAAATTGTTTGGATTTTAGAAGCTCTCAAAGTTGGAGTACTCCTCTCTATCCTCCCATTTCGCCACTGGATGTAAAGAGAGAAAAAGCCACTCAGAGCAGCATCCTTCTCCTTGTATCCCGTGTTTATAGATTTTTTTGCTTTGATTAAGTCAGTTTGCAAATTTAATAAATGAAATCAGCTTTGTTTTAGTATGGAAGGGGTTTTGCTTGACATTTATCCAAATATATCACTTCGTGAAGCAAGATAATAGACATCAGTGGATGACTGTAATTACATGACCAATGTAAGAAAAAATATCAGTGGATGAAATGGTTGGAATGTATTTATTTGTAAATTGCTTCAAAGACAGTTGTCAGTGATTTTATTGTGAAGTTGAACCCATGGAAATGTAAATTGGCATATAGCAGTATTACATTACAAATCCTGGAACTAAATTAAATTTAAATTAAATTAAAAATACACAGACTAGGCCTGCACATTTCATCGTTTTAGAACCTCGATATAGATTAAACCCTTTATGCAATTTCTTTTCTAAATTATGTTGATTTTTTTTTTTTCAAGAGCTGGCGGCATGTGTCAGAGTTGTAAACAAGTGCTCTAAGGCTTCTCCCATCCTATGACAAAGCGCCTTTTGGTCACGCGATCCACAGCTTGCAGAATCAAATAGTTGAGTTGAAAGTTTCTGAGGAGGGACTGCGGCATTGCCAAAACATTAATCGTAAAGATAACTTAGTGAACAAATGAACGCAAAATGGATGTTGCTGAAAACCCAGGTAGTAGTGACGAGAATCGGCCCACCACCCAAACCGACCTTGTTCCGAAAATAGGTGGTACTTCATGTGTACATTAAACATTTCAGTTTATGCGAAAAAAAATCGCGGTAGAAAATCATGATATCAATTCAAAGCTAAAAAATCGAGATTCATATTTTTTCCTGAATCATGCAGGCCCACTACAGACCCACAGTTTACACTGATGAAAGCTGGCGTCATCCGTGCTTGGACATACATAAGGGACATTGTTTTTTCCTGTATATGTTTACATTTTTTTCAATGTTCGGCAATTGTTGAGTAGAGGGGACTTTGCTTTAGCACATGGATCAACTTGATTCACTGCCTGATTCCACTTTACAGCACTGAGTGCAGTTATGTTCTGGCCTGCCTGCCTGCGACACAGAAGGCACATACTGTGCTTGGGTCCTAGTTGGGCTGCGCGCAAGTGGTTAGTGGTGTCTTGGGTGAATTGCCCCTGGCTTGGACCGGCAGCGCCGGGGTGCGAGGGCCCATCCAACGATGCTTGCAGCTTTAATTGTGATTGCTTGTATTACTTTTTTTGTGCCAAATAAATAAATGAATGAAGTCTCACTGTATACCAAACAAGCATTTTTCTGCCAGAGTATACCAAAATATAAATTTGTCAAATATCCAAAACCATATTCATTTTCTTTTTCTTACTTTTTTTCAGCTGCATATCTAAGACAAACAACTTGTCCCACCTGGGTTGCATTATTGCTTGTGCAACAAACTGCAATGGCTCCACATCTGTTTTAAAAGTCAGATTCTCCCTAGTTTAATTTGAACATATACCATTAATCATTTATGCTAGTGCACTAATATTTTTGAATCAGGACCTTCAGTGTTTGAATCAAGTAGCTTGTGAATAATTACATGCTGGATCAGAACTTGTTATTTTAAGAGAGTGTCATTGTCAATCTTGGGAGATGGTGGCTTTGATGTTTCATGGTTGTTTTATTTAATCAAGGCCACAGGAAACTCACTGCTAGCAATCCTTGTATAATAAGCTCAGTGAATTGTGCACTGCGTCCTATGGTGGAAAAGGCTAAAAAGGCTAGGGGAATTAAACCAAACACACAGGGTCACAACGAGCCACAAAAAGATGTTAAACTGAGGATGTAATCGTCTCCGATTAATGTTGGGGAAAAAACATATAAAACAATACTGACAGCAACCTTCATGACTAATTTTCATTATTTGTTTTTCTTTTTATTCTGTCCAGGTAAATAATTTTGTGGTGTTTGAGGGCTTCTTCCTTAACAGATCAGGTAACTTTTTACTATTCTTGTATTATCTTTGGTTTTTGATTTTGTTGAAATTGCAGTAATTTTTTTCCCTCTTTGGTAATATAAACTATTAAATGTAAGCAAGTGATTTACTTCACAAATGACGTCTTTTACAGCTGAGCATGTGTTTGGTTGGGGTCCTTGGTAATATTATATGAACCTATCTCTGCTTACCGTTGTTTCGAAATAGAAGCTACACAATACTAGGACAGCCAAGTTCTATAATGTAAAATATTTACTATTTATATATTTATTTAAATAAATGCATCTCTTAAAAAAAATCTTACTAAAGCATCACAACAGATTCATCTTTTTGTCACACGTCTATGTTAGAGACGTCTCTGTGGACGAAAAAAAATCACTCAATGCGAGAGTGCTCATTTGCTTTTATTTCATTATCAAAATCTTTTGTTTCACCAAACCCTCCTAGGCTCATTCTTCATTTCTCTGATGGATGAGGGGATGTACGGCTTTTTGTGAGAACGTTTCTATCTCTTTTCTGATACCCTCCCTAGCATCTTGTCCCACTTCCTTTGTCTCTTAAAAAGGTTCATATTATATGCACAATGTTCGTATCCCACTTATTTCTTTCTAGTAATTTCTCATCTGGTTCCATTTCCTCTTTTCTGCCTCTTAGATTTCCAGAATTTACCTTTACATGTATAATTTATGTCATGCACTATTTGTGGTGTCATATATTAAGACTACCATCACTGGTGTCTAACCATAAAAATATTCACAGAGAACTGCAGCTTGTGCACCACCTCTGTCTCCACAAACCACCTGACTAACATGAAAATGCCTGCCTCTTTCTTGACCCTATAACGTCTCTAATTGTACATCGGCTTGTTGAAAACCAATGAAAATATTTGTGTAGCACTCAACAATACACCCCATTAATGTCTTTAATGTTATCATTTACCAACTTCTACATAACGTTTTACAATGTAAGCCAAAGGTGCCATTTTGCTAGCAAAAGAGGGCAAATTAGTTTATTCACAGCTTGGAGCCTACAAAAAAAATCAAATAAGTAGAAAAACAACACCTGCCATCAGAGACAAGTATACCCACAGTTTTAATGGTTAACAAAGCCTTGAGGAGAGGCAGTGAGACATGTATAGAAGATGTTATATGTCTGTACTTTACTTTTTCAGCACCTTGGCACATTTTGCTAAAAATAAAAAATAATAGTTAAAGAGAACCCAAATCCTGACATTAGTTATATTATCAGGCAGAAATTTGAGTACTTTGCAATGGCAAAAAGTTATTTTACTTTCAAAGACTCAGTCCAAAGTTTAGGTTAAACTTATAATTAACTTTAATGGCTAATGAAAGGCTGTTTGCTATGTACTTTGAGATACTGTGTTAATGTAGGTACAGCAAAGGACATTGGGCCTCATTCACCAACCTTCAAAAAAAGTGGTTATTGCACTTTTCTGTCTACAGTTATGTAACATTATATTATATTAAATGAAAACGGGCCGCAGTTAGCTTGCTTGGTAGCGTGCATGGCCTACATATGGAAGGCTCAGTCCAGCGGGCGGCAGTTGTGAATTGGATTCCAGCTCTGACCCCTTGCCGCATGTCACAACCCCCTTTCTCTATCTCCTGTTTCAAACTCTGTCCTATCTAAAAAAGGCCAAAAAGCCCCAAAATTAAAATAACTTAAATACTTTTTTTAAAAAATGTAAATAAATAAATAAAATAATATGTTTGTCATTTATAATATTTTTTTACAAGACCAGTCTGTGTCTATACGTTAGGCTGATGGCACAGCTGATAGTGTCATGTATGCAACTTGTGCTTGTCGTTCAAACAAGACCCTTGTTACACCTTAAATGTCTGTGGGCAATTTTGCTTAATTGAGGAAATCTGGACCTGTTTTAGGTGATCCATTGTGGGCCTTCATTGCCAGGATTCAAGCCTACAAAAGAAATTTGAATATAGCTTGTTTAGGACATTTTCAAGGCTGTTTTGTATGTGGAAAGAGATCTCATCATGCTTTAGTTTTTTCCCCACTCTTAAGTGTGTTCTACTCCACAGAGGCCCAGTGGAGAAAGGCTCCCCTAAAAAAGCCAGACGGAGAGATCAAACCCTACTCTTTAATGGAGAGAGACGGTAATCAATTTTTTTAATACAAATATACAGTATATATGTGTGTGTGTACATATAAATATATATAATATATATTTATATGTGTATATACACACACAAATATATATACATATATAGTTTTTTTCATCTGAAGGAAAATTAAAGAATAGAGAAAATGCCAAAAAATTGAAACAAGCACCTGACAATCTCTCACAGTGCCATGAGAGATCGTCAGGTGTGCAGTGGGAAATTATCCAATTTCACTGGTTGGTCTAAAAAACATTTTTTGTAAATGAATTAATTATCTACAAATAACATGCTATTGTCGACACTGTTGATCTCTCATGGCACACTAGTGTGACGCAGCACAGCACAGTGGTTGAAAAACACTGCCATAATGCATAGCGCTGGAACAACCTGTGAGGCCAACAGTAGAAGGTTTTCTGTAACTATTTCAAATGCTGCTTTTCAGTACATTTATTTCTGACAACTTTTGAGAATAGAAATCAACTGTGCAGATTTCAAGCATTGGAAGTTTTACAAAAAAATATGGTTCGTAGAAATTGTTCTTCAACATCGCCAGTTGGCTAGTCATGCTCACAGGACCCCTTGCCCAACAGTCACACAGACCACTACAGCCAAGACATCAGACACTGATGAACAGATTGCATGAAGCAAAAGATGGACAACAGAACAACCAAGACAGGAACCTTGTTTGGCAACAATGTCGTAATGTAATCTAGTTCTTTGTGAAGTGAGCACAGCGCTGGTTTGAAAATAGTGTTTTAAATGCGATTTTGCTTGACCACAGCTAGTCATATAGCTACAAGGAAATTTGACCTTGTGTGCTTTAATTAGAAAAAAAAACAATTTCCTGGTACTTACTATTTCTTTACTTTGGAAAGAAGGAAGATAAGGGTGTATCAGCTTGAAAACTGATATATTTTCTATTTATATGAGGCACGGCAAGGCCACTTAAAAAGCACCATTCAGCAACAAGGTACCTCAAAGTGCTTTATATCAAATGTAAAAGTGCAAAAGAAACCCACCATAAAATTACATTTTAATACTTGATTTTAAAATTCAAAGATAAGATAAAAGAAAATAAAAACAGCTGAAACCTGTCATCCAGAAACAAGAGAAAGGAAATGAGAGCAGTCAAAACCAAATAAAAGAGTTATAAAATGCTAGGATAAAGTTACAGTGCAGTAAAGAAATAATAACGTAAAAAAAGGCAGCAGCAAACAAAAAGTCTTCATTCGGTTTAAGCAAGGTTAGTTGGTTAACATGGACTTGACCAGCAGCAATTTGAAACCACTGCTGCTGACCGATAGACTGTTGAGGGAGATCTTTGAGACACCGTTGCAGTGGTCCAACCTGCTGAAGGGAAGATAAATGCATTGACAAGATCCTGCTGAGACATGAGTCTTTTTACCCTTAAAATATTGTAAGGGTAAAAAAAGGCAGACTTTGTTATTGTCTAATCACACCCAGATTTCTGGCTTGGTCTGTGTTTTTTTAAATTTTTGGTTGAAGCTGAGTGCTGACTTTTAAGTGCTTCTCTTTGGTACAAAAAAATAATCACTTCATTTTTGTCTTTGTTTAACTTAGAAAAAGTTCAGGCACCTCTCGTCATTAATTTGATCAATACACTTTCTTAATATTTGTATGAGACTGTAGTCCCCTGGTGATATGGTTATGCAGATTTGTTTGTCCTCTGCATAATTATGGTAAAATATTTTGTTGCTTTTCAAAATCTGAGCTAATAGAAGCACGTAGGTGTTGTCCAAAAATTTCCTCAAAAAAGGAAGGTTTGATATGGCCTTTAAATGTTCGTTTCAGACTTTTCCAGATCATTCTTTTTTTATAGTGGCTTGATGACTGCAGTTTTTAGGGTTTGCTGGCCCTAAAGGAGAGGTCACACCAAAGTTTACACTCACAACTGCTTGCAATGCTTTTGTAAGTATAATTATGAAAAGCACCAGTTTGTTCTTTCACAACTATACTTGAAAAAAGCGATCAAGTCCGGCTAAAAGATAAGCCCTACCATTTCAGTAAGATTCAGGAACAGCTTTTGCATATTGTAAGCTATCGTGAAATCGTTAGATGAAATGTGAATAAAAAAAGCACATATAAAAATAAAAAAAATAAAAAAGTGGCTCCTCAAAGCCTGGCCCTGGCCCTGTAAACAAGTGCTCCAAGGCTTCTCTCTTATCCTATGACAAAGCGCCTTTTGGTCACGCGATCCACAGCTTGCAGAATCAAATAGTTGAGTTGAAAGTTTCTGAGGAGGGACTGCGGCGTTGCTGAAATAACGTTAACCGTAAGAAAAAATCAGTGAACAAATGAACGCAAAATGGATGTTGCTAAAAAACCCAGGTAGTAGTGACGAGAATCCCAAAAAAAAAATCGTGGTAGAAAACCGTGATTTCAATTCAAAGCTAATAAATCGAGATTCATAATTTTTCCTGAATCATGCAGGCCTAGTTCTGGGCATCATTTTTAACAATTACTGTGAATTTCAGCCTCTCAGCATTTTTATAGAACTTTTGGGTTGATAAGCCTTTACACTTGCATAGTAGCCCAGGAAGTGCTTGTGGGCACCTGCCACATCTCAGGCTCTGATTTGGACCAAATTCACAACACATTTTTTCACTGACCAGAGGAAGCTACAATAGAATCAGCACCCCAGCTGCGTCCTGTTGGGTGAGACCATATTGATTATCACAATATTCAGAAAAGAGTAAGCTCATACACTCCAACACCTGCTCATACCAGACCTACCTTGCACATCTTTACTTCATGTCTTGGATATAGGCCAATAAACTTGCCAATGTTGAAGACTTATTTAAATGTCACTATGATTTCTGCTGCAAAACATCTGCCTCATTGATCATATTAATTTGGTCTACCAAGTCAGTGTGTTCCATACAAACACATGATGGAACAACACACAGTTTAGTACGGCCATCGGTTTTACACAAGTCTAAAAAAAGTGAAGTGACTTCAACACAGGTGCAAGCACTACTAAATGTTTTGGGTGAGGTTATGTGAAAAGCTGTATTTAAGTAACCACCTATGCATCAACATATTTTCAAATAGTGACTCTCATAAATTACATCAACAGCATCAGAATCTGATGGGCCAAATCCATTCGATTTAAAATAGTGTAGTGCTGAAAAAAATCCACAGAATGTCAATTGCAAGGAATTTATTTTCATATTGCACAATAATCAAAGTACAATTTCAATATTTATTTTTCCATATATGGCTCAGTATTACAGTCTTGGCCGTCAAATAACATAAATCACGTAACCTTTTTTTCAAAAAACTTTATTTACAGTTCATCATTACAAGGTTTTAAGCACATGAACAATACCGCAGGCTCGAGGTGTAGAAATACATTCAAATGTAAAGGAATACTACTACTACTATTACTACTACTACTACTACCACTACTACTAAATAAATAAATAAATAAATCACGTAACTCGGTCCGTGATGTGACATCAACTTCCTTCCAGTTTGTTGTTAATAGTGTCCATAGCACCACCATAGCAACCACAATTTCATTGAGAGACCTGAAAGAATGTAGGTCGAAACGAAAAAACTACTGATCGTATACATAAACCAAATGTTTACCATGAAAAGAAAGTGTACAAGTGTCGCTAGAAAAGTTATCAAAATTAAGCTTAAGCCACAAACTGTCTTAAAATGTAGCAATTTACACTGAAAATAGAAGGGATGTCCGCCATATTTTGGTGGAAAACTCGGCAGTCACGTAAACTAAAGCATGCCCGTAGAAAAGACAAGGCAGATGAAACGTACCCATGTCACAATTTCAAAGCCGTTATTGTGAGTGCACTACGTTTTGCGCTGTGGAAAAACGTAGGTATTACACAATTTGGAGTGAGACTGGGTTGCCATACAGAGAAAGACACAGGTAGAGGAAGGAGTCATTCTAAAAATCAGCCCCTACCTGACTAAACTCCTTTACTGACATCCTGTTTAGTTTACCATAATGTCCTGAACTTGATATGAAACCAGTAATAGTGGATGCATGCAAAATACAAGGAAATATTACAGTATGCAGTCTCCGATTTAGGAATCTCTATGCACTTAGCCCGTTGGCTTGATGCAAACACACAGTGGTAATTCCTGTTAATGTGCTTACGGAGGTTAGCATTGACATTGCACAAATGATCTGTTTCAATCACATAGTTAACATAAAACAACATGTGTGCTCATATTTAAAGGCAGAGTGTGCAGCAGGGTGGTATTATATGAAGCAAGTTCAATAGAGCCAGGCTTTCTACGTGTGAGCTAGCTGGACAAAACCTGAAGCCTCAGTCAGAGATGACAGGTATCACGATGGTGGTTATCAACTTGGTTTGCTGACCTGAGCTTTCTTCTCAAGGATCAGTGTGTGTTCACATAAAAGAGGTTGTGCAATGAGTCATGTGATCCTATTGCATAAAATAAATTGATTGTGCTGCCTACTTCAGAAAATTCACAATATGAAATAGTGTTACAACAGAGGCAAAGCCTTTCTATGCAAATAACATGAAAGAAATGCTTGATTAAAAAAAATACTATTTGAACATATTCTTACATTGGTATGTTAACTTGTAGTCTCCATTTGTCTGGCATGACAGCAAAGCATAATTTAGCTCTTACATTTTTAAGAAGATGCAGCGAATTTAAACAACCTATTTAAGAACTGCATGTAGGTCTCATTCTGTCCCACAATGAAGAATATGTGGAAATCAGCTCAGCTCTTTGACAAATAAAAGAGGAAAGATTTGTTTTGACTAGGCCTAAGTGATGAATAGGCTACTAATGGATTCATTATATAAGTTTATAAGTTTTTAAATTGTTTTTATATGTTTGTAGCCTGATCTACATGAGGCCTTTCACTGTAGGCCTCTTTTACAAGCAGTATAAATCAGACTTCAACATATCAGGAGGTAATGTTATGGTTTTAGGGAACTATGCGATTCATATGCAAGTAGCTTAAATTTTCAACTAATTAATACATTAAGAACTCTCAGTTGTTTGTGATTTAAAGCATGCGTCTTTTATAACCAGCATGATTAAATTGCCTACAGCTGTTAAAAAACATTAAATTGTTCAGTTAGAGCAAAAAAATCTTGTAAATGCAATATGTTCATGATCAGATTTTGTGCCTCATTAATTTTGGTTCCTGTGGTGAAAAAAATAGCATGTTACAAATAGTAAGTGCTGCTGCAGCTGCAGAGCTTTGTTCAGTGGTATTACTAATGTAATGTTACAATCAACAAATTTTCTTGTATGACAAATCGCTCATTGATTTAGAGTGTTGCTACTTTCAAGGGCACAGATTGATGAAAGGCACTTTTCAGTTGGTTTTAAGCTGAAACTCTAAACATAACCTAGAGCAGGTTGCACCAACTGGGTGTAAGTCTGGTCTTAGCTAAGACTGGTCGTAACTTGGCATTTTTAAGTAATCTGACAGTTAAGATATTAAAAGACAAAATAATCGGATTGACATGAGCTGTGGCACTGTTTACAAAAAAAGGTCGTAAACTTTTCAAGTAAAGGTGTGGACTGGCCGTCCACCTCAAGGTGTAATTGTCAGTCTTTAGAGCTTGAGCACTTGGTATGGAAGCTAGTATGCACTTGGGCTTTTCTCAGTGACTTTACTCGATACAGTGCAGTTAAGTGTATGTGTCAAACTGTCCTTTTTCTTCATGCACCAACAGGGCTTAAGCATACTTTTTGCTAGAGACTGGTTATAATCTTGCGCCTAGTCAAGAGGAGGCATAGAGTCCAAGTCCACACTGTCACTGTGGCAAAACACTAGATACCCCTACCTACAACTGTTAATGATTGTGCGTCTAATTAACAGATTACAGCCTAAAAGTTGTGTCGGACCACAACCAGCTTTGTTACCCACTTTGCAGCTAACGTCACTGATAACACTTTATTATTTTATAAACATAGCCTATAAAATGCTATTTTAGCATTTTAGAGTATATATTGCACATGTTAATTTTCTAATTTCTACGTCTGTGAAGTTTAACTTGCATTTTCTTTGATTTTCCATAGCTGTGGCAAAATGACAGAAATTAACAAGACAGGAGGAGACACATAACAGTGTATCCTAGCAATGCAAGTTGTTAGGCGATTGCCATAGTAATAGGGCTGTTTGCGTGAACGCACATTGCTAAAATTGGGCATAGTAAGACCAGGCTCAGGCTCTGTTGGTGCAACCAACTTAGAATCCATTCTTTAGACTGGCCTTAACTAAGACTGATTTGGGAATTACAACCAATCTTAGTTAAGTTCAGTTGGTGCAACTGGCCACTGGTTAGGTTTGCAGCATAAGTAACCATGGCGATCTAGTCAGGTTGAAGTACAGAATACTCTGGCTTTAGACTCAACATGCAGGCTTAACAGTTGAGAAGCACTGGGTTAAGGGAATCAACAAAAAACAAAAGACAGGGTGGAGCATTTGCATTAAGACATACAGGGTGACGGGATCAAGGAGTCAGATTAGGAGGTGTCAGAAAAAGGGAAGTGACACACAGTTGACATGTACTGATGGATGGTTGATGTACTCAAGACATCATTTGACTACATCAAGAGCAAAGGTTCATACCAGTAGGGGGTAGAAGTTCCTAGACGTCACTTGATTTCAATACATTTCTCCATCAGTTACTTCCACACGATGCGGCCTGTTGCACATGTATACTTGTGTCCCTCCCACTGTGGACCATGTTCTGGACAGGGACCATCCATTAAGCCGAGCTAGCTCATGGAGAACGGCCCATTTATGAATGTATATTGACAACATATAATCTGTTACAGTAGCATTAATGTATAATGACAATGTATAACCTGTTACAATACCATTAATGATGAGAAGAACATAAAAATACAGTAATAACATTGATGTTTCTCATCTTAGAATACGCCCAATAGAAAGCTAAATAAACTTTTTGAATGTGAAACAAGACAGTTGTGTAGTTCAAAAAGCGTGAATGTTTTTCGTATGCTACCAAAAACATTCACGCTTATACATTTTAATATATGCAAACTGTATACAAATAGACGGTTTTGTTGTTGAAGAGAGGAGACAACAAATAAAATCTGTTTAAAAAGGCTCAGGTAGCCTGAGTTTTGGTGGGATTGAATAGTGCAATAATAAAAAAAAAAAGGCGTTCCCAAAAATGCTTTTTTACAAAGAAAAAATAAAAAGGTGACACCCTGGCTTACTTATTTATGCACTTTTTAGTATTGTAAAAAGCCCTATCGGGGATTGTAAAGCTTTACTACGATAGTAGCTTTTATGCACATAAAATATGCTGTTAAAGAAAGTATCATTTTCCAAAGGTGTGAAATAAACTCCATCGTGCAAAAGCCAAGGGTATCAAACTTTATTTGAGAATGACAAATCATAAATTTCACTAATTCAGTGGCAAATGTTTTCCTTACATTGTTCACAATAAATTTTTGTCCTTGTTTAGCAACTCAGGCTTTGTAGTTCTCCACTGGCATAGGTCAATTATGAAAGATAAGATTATTTTTATCCCTGGATCCTCAGGTCACTGCTACTGACAATGACCAGGACATCCGGGGTGGCTCTTCCGTAAAACGTGGTGTCCAAAGTTGGAGCCCATGGTGTGTCTGGCTCTCCTCATGTCGGATATGACTGTCGCCTATCAACCAATCCTTTTCTGTACTGCTTCTGTAAATAATAAAAAAGGATTACTATTCTAATTTTTATATTAGTTGTCGTATAATATTAACACAGTTATAAAATTATGGATTATGGTTTTATAATTATTAACATGGTTTAATACAAACCATGACCATCCATGGCATTACTGCATCAATAAGTTCGTGGTCTAAGTAGTCACAGCGTATTTTATTGGTTCCTTTGAAATATTTGTAAACCATTGCCATTTTAAAATAATTTCAGAGGATTAGGGTTTGTCATCAGTTGTTGACAAAGTATAAAATACAAGGTAAAATCAGTTCATTAATATAAATCAAGATAAAAAAGAAGCCAGCCTAAATGTAAACATGATGTGAATTTAAACTTACGTTTTCAGCAAACAGGTTTTGTATCAGGGACACCATTAATTATAATCTGAGAGGAGGAATATAGTGAGGTCAAAGTGCATTGGCTTAATAAATGGAAGATTTCTATATAAATTAAATAAAGGTAAGAAAGTCATCAATACATACACTGTATGCTATTATGTAGGCCAATATAACCATAATTGTGAAAGTGTTGTGATCATTTAGAGCATGAACGGTTGGCCTAATTCAGTGGCCAATATATTGCGTAAAGGAAATTACTTGCAACAAAAAAGGTTATGTTAAGCACAAAGCCGTTAAATGTTAACAGGCATTTACGACTCTGTTTGTCTTTCCGTGATCCTACTTTTGTATCATGGCTGCGTTCACTCAGCTTTCACTGAGCATGCCTGTTCACCCAGAAGTTTGACCTAAAACACTCACTCAGCAATCCCACTCACAGTGATGATGTCATACTGTAAAAAATGCTGTCAACAGATTTACAGACCTCTCTTTTATCATTGTGGTCCATGAGAAAAATGCTTTTTGGGCCACAGGGGATTTCTTGTTGCAATGCAGTGAGTAGCCGCTGGAGGAATTAGAAGCAAACCGCAGCGGCAGCACCCTTTCCAGTTCTCACTATACATCTATGGATGTGACCAAAGCCACATACACATACACTTCCTGAGAGGGGCATGACAAGCCACAGCTCATTTACACTTGAAGCTAAAGACCCAAAAAGGGCACGTATAAGAGAAGCCTGAAATAGAGGGATCATGGCATACCAATACACATGATCCAAGTAGTGTTTTAGCCAAGAAACTTTAAAGGCATATCTAAACCTGAGACTTATTGACCTTGTCAAAAAGGGACATAAAATGTGACTTTCAAATTTGCCCATAAATAAAGTCCCTGCATGGAATTGTTTTCCTGTCCAGCTGTACGTCAGGAACAGAGGGCTCTACCCTGGCCATTTGCTCCTCCTCACTACCCCCATGGTTCGATATCCTCCCAGTACTCCCACTCCCTCAGTGTGGGATCTCAAGCTGCCGCAGTTTCTGCCCCTGGGGGCAGCAGGGACCAGAGCCCAGAGTCCCCTCTCATCACTCGCTGCAGGGCAAGACGCACCAGGTAACACACAACACACATCGACTTGAGGGAGCACCTCGCTGGGTGCTAAAATTAATGTGAGTGTCACCTTTAAAACAAGTGTTGGGGTTCCAAATATGTTTTGCAAACAACCTGATAAAGGCAAACCAAATATTTTGGGACAAGCTGCCTGAAATTTAAAAAGGAAATAATTTGCCAAATTACTAAATCAGTCTTATAAGACAACTAACTTTTAATTAGGAACCATGATAGATTATTAATTTGATAAACATAAGCACCTGATCAATTGTTAGTAAAAAAAAGTTGAAGGGTTTAGAATTCTGCAGTATAGAGGTTGGCATCACTCACTTTTGTGCAACCTTTAAAAGAACAAATAAATGACTTAATGTTCAAAATCATTTATTTAACAAATACTAAATGAAAACACACATTTAATCTAACAAGCAATATGTTCTGTGTGGGTCTGTCATTGTCTATATGACAGACAAAGGATGGCTGACTCAAATTGGTGGTTCAGATGGTTTTAACAAAGGAATCTAAAACAAAGTTGGCAGAATCAAAGATTGCTGTGAAAACCGCATGTTTGGTGGGAGAGGTTACAAGGTTTCTTTGTTAACGACTGTGCAGATTAACTTGAGGTGCCAGGTTAAAAAAAAAGGTTTGTTACACACAGGTTACTTATATTAAAGTTACTGGATGTTCTTCTAGCTCTACATGTGTGTTAAATATACAGCTAACTTAACCCATTAGAGTCTCATTGCGGAGTCTGGTCATATTATGGCTTAAATATGCTTAAGCTTGATAAACAAGGTCACACAGAGCGCTGGGACCAACTACTAATGAGAGTGCTGGCTATAATGAAATTGCGATATTTAGGTCGGACTGACTTTGCATTTATCAATAACTGTTGTTTTTTGTTACAAAGTAAACGTGAAACTGCTGACTGCTCTGCAGGCTGGACATTTCAGGGAGGGGCAGCATCTTAGTGGAGATGCATAGGACAGACAGAGAGAATTTGGCTTGTTTTGTGATTATTTGTTGTGTTTCTGATTGTAAATGAAGATTACGTTGATTTTACAACAAGCCTTTGATTTGCTTTTGTTTTTGTTTTGTTTTTCAAGAAGAGGACAATGATCGATATAGTTCATCATCAGAGTCGTTGCACTTGGTGATAATGAGGATGACAGAGTTTTTTAATTTTCATGACTCCTCACAGAACTTGTGGGAAATGTGAAGACATATTCAACATAATCATTGAATAACATAATTGTATCTCTCTACTGATACTATGAGGACACTGTGGAAAAACATCAAGTATGCAGTAAAGTAGAATAAAAAAATCCTCTCCTTAGACAGAGGATATTGTCAAAAATGACAAGGAGAACACCAAACTATGATAAGCTGTTAAAAAAAAAAGTTTGTAAAAATGTAGCCAGCTTGTTACAGCAGTAATTGCTGAAAGTGTTTGTACTATGAATTCCTCCATAATAAATGTTTCTCTCCAATTTTCCAATTTTTCTGTATAGGTCTCAGTTTTTTAAGTTCACTTAAGTAAAATATAGCATATCACTTGACATGATAAAGATTTACACTCATTGGTAAATAGTAAAGCAGCAGAGCAAGAATGTGCTAAATTTAAGCATTACTGAATCTCCAATTCAGCCCAAGTAAGACACAAATGCTGTGTCCCCATCCTCACAAGTGGTTTTGACTACTACAAACTACCCCCACAACAGTCATATAATGCCGTCTGGAAAGTATATCCCCAAACAATGGAGTGTACGCTCACATAATTTACATTAAAGATATGTTTCGCTTAACAGCCAGTTGTTGCTTACCAAAAGAAACAAGGCAACTTAAGCATCATACTTTGTTTTTCTCAGTGGGGAACTGTCTACAATGTGGAAAAGCCATGCCAATATTTATCCACGTCTTGCTTCGTTTTGCATCTTTCCTCTTCATGGCAACAGAGGCTTGGATTCTGAAACTGAAAGAGGCCATTTTCTGCGAGCATCATGTATTGTGTTTATGTGAGCAACATACACTAGCTATCTAACTGAACTACTGAGTAACTTTAAGCTTGTAGCAATGGTTCTGTTCAACTGGACCAACTTCTTTGTCCTGCTTGCTGCAGTATCCCAGAGGCTAAAGTGAGTCAGTAACAGCATCTACTGGCCGAAACTGTATTACAAGAAATTACGGCTGTACCCTGAGTATTAAGCAGTCTGTTTCTCTGCAATGTCATACATGGGCTAACTTGGAAAGCCACCAAAGTTGTTAGTTCAGGACACTCTGTTGATTGGGATAGTTCTTTCAATTATTAGAATTACAATTTTCACCTTTAAATTTCCTCCATAAAAAAATCTTGCTGATGGTAGTGATGGACAATCTTTCTTTTCACAGAAAGAATCATTGAGCAGAACTGGGCCCTAGGTGGGCTACTGTCTGCCTTGACTGGTTGGGTCCGTTTGGTTTCTATTTTTTATCCTTGTTTTTAATGTATTGCAGAAACATACTGTGATGAAAAAGCACCAGATTGCTTTACAGACAAGAAAGAAGAGACCAGGGAGGATACAAAAAGTTAACAAACTAGCTAGGTAACTAAACCATTGAAGACCAAGTGAAAGTTGTCACTGTCAGCACAACAGTAACATTTATCAAGTCCCTTGACCACCCAGTGTTTGTAAACCATTGTCAATTAAGTATATAAAAAACCCTTTTGAGGTTTTTAGATTGTTTAGATTGATTTATACTAAATAATGATGGTATTTTAAGCAGACCTTTTCTGTATTACAACAGCATTAGCATTAATGTACTGAAAATGCTTTATTCAGTACTTTCTAAACAATCACAATGGCATAACATGGCATGGGGACAAAATGACCCCCATTTCCCCTTTGTAATCTTCATACAGATTGGTGAGGCAATAATACAGAATATTTCCACCTTGAAGAGGCTTTAATTTATATATTTTTTATTATTATTTGTGTCATTTCTTTACGTATTTATTGTATATAGTGAAGTTGAGTGGATATGGCAAGTATCGCATATTGTTTGTTTCCAGCTTAGTAAGAAGGACCTTATTTTAAAACAAAAAGGTATATCTCTGCAGGACGCCTTTCAGTAATGCAGACAGCATACAAATACAAATCATACAAATCTTAAAAAGGGCACCTGCTCCTTTTTAATCAAAAAAAAATCCTGAATTTGAAAAATCAAATTTTGTTTCAGAAACAAACCAAATCACTCACTTGACCAATTTAGTCATGATATGATACACTGACATATCCACTAACTTTGTTGAGTATATAGTGGCTATCCTAGCTTCCTATTTTATTTGTCATGTTTGATCATTGCTTTCTTAACAGTCTCTTTCTCCTGTTTCCCCCTCCCCTTTTACCCATTCCACCCAATTTGTATTCTTTTTACCCTTTTGATTTATTCTGTACCATTTGTCTCTTCTTATCACGAACCCCGTCATCTGATGATACTACAATAGTTCCCTAAATAGATCTCAGCTGGGCTTCCATTGACTAACGTCAGACTGTCACCATTGCCTCTTTTAAAGGAATGGAAATGGTGTCTTAGCTAGATATATGGTCTGTTTCTGTGATATGAAAAAGGAGGGTCTGTTCTGCTCTGCTGAACTTTTTTAAAATGTAGTTGTTATCTACCCAGCCGAGGGAAGCCCAATGGCTTTGTCATATATACTTACCATTTTGTAGAACTCATTAAATGATCTGCACAAAGCTTAATATGTGAGACTTCCTTTTGTGATAAAACACTCTCATAAGTAAGTGTTAACAAAACAAGCTACTTGTATAAGATAAAGCTGCACTTTTTTATTCTAAAGTCTAACTTTTATTTCATGACCTCTTATTTTTTAGGCATTTAAATTTAGTTGTATACCATATATCCATTTTTATACACATTCTGTTTCATTATAGTTTGTTTTTACTCATATTAGTTTGTTTTTACTCATATTTTTAAAATGTTTTTTTCCCCTTTGTTCCTCTTTTATGTTACTGTCTCTCCTAACTGTCCTTTTGCTTACACTTTCATCTCCTCCTTCTCCTCCCCAACTCCTCACACTCCACCCTGTTCTGTATGTTTTTTATTTTCTTTACATCCTCCTTGCTGGTTGTTGATGTTTCTCTGGTAGCCAACAGGGCCTAATTGCCAAATGCAGCCTCTTCAGTCGGCACTTGGACAGCAAAGCTGTTCAACAGCTGGACAGACACTTATCAGGTAAGGTTTAGCAATGATGTTTATAACAGTTTGTAACATTATTAGACCCATACTGCCTCTATAAATCATATTGGTAGGACAGACACTGTTAAACCGGTCACAATGTTTTAACATTAAATGGCTAAACTATTTTTTCAGTTATTTTTCAGTTTTTTTCAGTTACTAAAAAAATCCGAAGATCAGTGTTAATTTTTTGGTATAAAAAAACAACTTTAGAGTGCTGAATACTGTGGTCACCTGTACAATCAGTTACCATCATGTCTTTCAAATTCCTGTCTGTTCTTAGTTCATCTGGAGATATTGAAAGGACTAAACAGTACACAGTTTAAATTCTACCTAAAAGACTGAAGACAAAAATGGTTAAGGAAAGTGAGAATAGGTGATCAACAGCGCAGAAAATTCTTGAGTTGTCCAATCAAATCTTTGTCAGTCTTTATAATGTAACAACTTAGTCATTATGGGATGAACATGTTGAGGTGACACAATAATTTAAAACTCAAAACCAATTTGTAACCTAGTCTAAGATTTAATGACATCTCATGTCTCCCATGAGGTGCCGCTTATCAGTGCTACCTAATGAGTGACATAAAAAGTAACTATGTATGACATCTGACTGTGAGATGTAGTTGAAAGATATGAAAATATAAGTGACTAGATCTTAAGTTGAAAAAACCTCAAGATGAAGGTACAAGGTAAGAGGTATTTTATACATCCTTGTGCAGGGCAGGATTGCATTTTTTTTTTTTTTGCAATTATTTTTCATACTTTTATTTTTATGGTCAGTAAGAAACTTAAGCATCAATTAAAGTCATTTGTTGGAATTTATTTGATGGGATAATGTAATCTGTGAATAAAAAAAAGTCATTATTAACTTTCAACAGTGTCAGCTTAAAAGTCAGTGTTGTTTTTTTGTTTTTCTTCTTCCTCAAAGTGAAGTGATCTAATTTTTCCTTTAAATATAAATATATGGATGAAACACCTAAACTCTAAACTAAAACTAATTTAATTATTAAACTCAGATGTAGTGCAGCCAGGCAGCTCTACTTTCCTTTCTGATATCTTAGTACCTTGTGCCTCCTCAGGTGTGAGACCAGTGGGGGATCAGTCATTCTTACTAGGATACACAGACACACAAAGGTTGGCCAATATTCACACACCACAAAGCAGGTATTTACACTACTGCTTAAGACACTTGGACAGTTAATTTGTCATAAACATGGAGGTTAACAAGTATGAAAGAAAAAATGAGGAGGTTTAGTGGCTCACGATGTATGTAGAATTTTGTCTGTGCATTTAATCTTCTGTATAAATATTAGTCAGTCAGGAGCCACATGGCTTTCTGGATGACACCCAGCTAGTTTCATCTGTTTAGCCTGGACAAGCATGTTCAGCTTCAATTTACCTTTGAGAATTTGTCTGACATATAACAAAAAGTGAGTCAGAGAAGTACTGTAGTGTAACTATTGTAAAATCTCACAAGCACACAAGATTAGCTCAGTAATGGCTACGATTTTAGAAATAAGAATAAAAATACATGTTTATGAGGTATGAACAAATGTAATATCCCTTGGAAGAGCACTTTTAGTTGCTGAAACCAGGCCAAACCTTAACTGTAACTGGCAGATCAAAACCATTAAAAAACATTTCGCTTCAAGATGTTGAAGTGCTCTTTGCAAGTATGTTTCGAGGTTAATTCTTGTCAAAATTTTCAGCTACCATTTACCCTTAACCTTCTTCCTTACTCTTCCAAGCAGTAACACTGTACTGTTATGTCCAGGTCCCCGCCTTTTTCACTTCAACCTCCATCTGCATCCAAGAAGGATGATATCTGCAACAAGGGCTCCATGGACAGCACAAAGATGCATTTAGCCACAGATACTGAAGCCTTGGGTGCTAAAGAGGAGGTTAAGGTGTTAGACAGTCCACAACATCAGCCAGTAGACATTTCAGTCAACCAGAGACATCTGCTGGAGAGGGACAGCAACAGACAGGGAGAAGACTGGTCTTGGACTTTGGGAGAAAATTACCATACTGCTCAGTGGGTAAAACAGAAGCAGAAATACAGGAGCACCTGGCCCTGGTGATCAGGAGCAAATTCCACAAAAATTACAATGCTTTAGACATTTTTTTAAATTTTGTTGCCAAAAATTTAACAAAAAAAAATACTGAGGCAGTGTTAGACCAGCAGCTTCACTGCAACAGGGTTACTCAGTATGCACAAGATTGAAACAGAGCATGGTGAAACAGTCTTTAGTTTTATGCTCCCCACCTGTGGAACAAGCTTTTGAATACTTAAGGTCTGCTTCACCTGTCAGCTCATTTAATCATTAAATCAGGGCATAAAACATAACTATTTACAGTTGTATTCCAATCAGTTACATGCACAATTTTTCGTTTGGTTGTTTTTGTTTTGTTATCTATTGCGATCTATTTGGCTCTTTAATTGCTCATTTTTAGTGTCCTTGCAATATAATATAATCTTTAATTATGTATGTTTGTTTAATTTTTTCATCTCCTTAAAGTAGTTTTAATGTTTTAAGTTTAAATCTGATCATTGGGCCAGCATGTTCCGGTACTCTTTGATATTTAAATGTTTAGAAGCCGGCCTGAAAAGCACCATTTAGATGCAAGATGGGAGGAATATTTTGGCTTTTGGCATGTCTTCCATCATCAGGGCCACTGTCAGTAATTTACTGAAAAGAAAAACTGATTGTCCTAGAAACATTCAAGTTGCTGTAAATTTTCACTCAGTCATGGATCTTTTGGCAGTGGCCTGCTACTTATCAGTTTAGGTGCCATTGAATAGGTGAAGAGGTACACAATGCTGTTGTATACTAACATGAAAGTCTTTAATAATTCATACTTTCCTATTCTGTGAATATGGACCTTTTCCTCTGCATTGGAAATTAATAGGACAAAGTTTGGTACATTGATGAGGAGCCATAAAAAATATGTCATATTAACCTTAAGAGGACTCCTGAATAACCCTCAGAGTTTCTTGTAAAGTCTGTCCTCTTAATACATATTCACAAAGGCTGCTTAAGCCATTTTAGTCAGGAATTTGGAGAACTCAGAGTCAATGAATAGGGCGATTATATGTTTCCACATGCAGATATTAAAAATAAAAATATAGCTTGTGTTAATGTATAAACATGAACAAAAAATGAAGTTATAAACTACTGACTAGTAAATATGTGCAACTAATTGTAGGCCTCTTTGTTGTTAGCTCATTAACAACTAGCTGGTATCCACACAAGAAGTCTCTTAATAAACATTCAACAATAAATATGTCTTGAAGTGAAAGATTCATATGAAACCAAACTGGACCAAAGAATATATGGTATAAACTTATAAAATATATGTCTGGAAATAAATACATATTTTATAATCCATCCATCCATCCATTCATTTTCTTCCACTTATCCGGGGTCGGGTCGCGGTTTATAACTTTATACCAAAATGTACAATGATTATGAACAACACTGGTATTCTTGTAGTCTCAGTCAAGGACAGAGATAGCTAAATATAAGCAACAAACAACTACTACTTGTAGCTTATAAATCATTTTGCCAATTCCATTTCAATCTAGTAAGGGCAACACATTTATTCACTCCAATTGAATATACTGATAAAAATTTTAACATGTTTATTTTTACATAAATGAACCCTGCATTGAGTAAACACAAATTACCCAATGCAAAAAAAAGGAAGGTGGGGAGCATTGACTCTACAATGCAATTGTTAAATAAACTTAATTTCTTGTGTTGCTGGGTCGTTTGTGTTAGTTGGTGAAGTGTCTGCATGCTAAACTAGCTATAATGTTGTCATAGTCGGTCCATGGCGAAGGTGATACCTTTTCATGAAGTCAGTATCATTTAAAGTTTCTAAAATGTTGATGGGCTTAAGAGCAAGTTTCTAGCATAAGCTTTTTTTGGATTTTTTTTGATTATCTCCAACTGACTTTGGACTTTTCACAGATTTAGAGCTGGTTTTTGCAATAAAACCCTCTGAATAGAGGTGTTAGTCTAAAAATGTATGAGTCCTAATATTTGGACTGGTATGCCCATTTAAAAAGGAAATGATGCCTAATTAAGCATGTTAGGAGTTTTTTTATGTATACACCCTGAAACTTTTTTGTAATAAAATAGTCCTAACTGGAGGTTCACTTTCCAGCTGGTGAAAGCTATAAATTCAGCAAGATATATCCACTCTATGAAGACATGTTAACACCTCTGCAAAGTAGCCTAGAAAGTATAAATCTTGCTCAAACTATTAATACATTTTCACACAGAATCCATACACCATACATATTAATAAATATCTCTGACTACTAATATTTTTATTGTAGTTATTGTGGTGACTAATAATTATTATTACTCCTGCTATTTACCCTCTTGGCCTGCTGAATTGAAGACACCCAGCAGTATAACTAGAGCATGGAATTTATGAATGAATTCAGGAAAAAAAACGTTGAAATATTTTTAGTTTTGTGCAAAAAGGCTTGGACGTCATTATTCTAAGATAACTAATGTTTTATGATAGAGCAGAATACAATTCTGACAAAATACTAAATCAAAGACATTACCCAAAGTCCATTTGGAGTAAAGAAGACAAAAATGGCAGTGTTAATTAAAGTTTTTTATTGGTCACTTGGTTTAAGTTAGGGTTAGGGTTAAGGTTAGGCTTAGTGTTAAGAATCAAGACTGCACTGCAGCATTACTATTGTTCTAGTCAGCAACACATCTTACATGTCTTTCCTTTCTAACTTGGTATTCCAGTAATTTCAACACAGAGCGTTCATCTTTTCTCTACATAAAGGCAAGAACTGCAGCACCGAATTAGTTGCTTAGTTGCGTATCTCACAGTGGTCTGTATGACCACTGTGAGATAACATATGAGAGAAGACATACTGAAACAGAATTGTATTTCTTTTTATTTAAAACACTCAAAGCTGATATACTTGTTTTTATGTTTCTTTTAATGTTTTCTTCTTACTATGATCATACTAGGGTGCTTCAATTTTATAGAACCGACAACCAGGGAATGCTTCTCAATATGCTTATTAAAAACTACCTACTTAAATAACAAAGTGTCCTCTCAGGCTACTGTTTTAATACACAGTATTTCTTTGTAAAATTTTGAATATTTATGGGAAGACTAAACTCAACTTCCCCAGAGCTGTGTATTTATTTTACACTAAAGTCAATTAGCTCAGGTTTCTACCTTTTCTATTCAGGTAAATTACACTATACTATGACCTCTTTTGCATAGAGCTTTTTCTTACTGAACTTGTTCTTTCTTTCTGTCGCCATGGGTAAGACTGAGTTAGTGGAACACTAAGACATTAAATGCTCACAGAGAGAATGTTAAATGATTAAAACAAGAGCTGTATAGTTTTATGGATCAGATTAAACAAAAGACAGCATTATTCTTTCCCTGAGTTTTTTCACATTCTCAAGGCCAGCTGCTATTGCTGCAGCTCAAAGCAAGCAAAGGGCAAAAAAATGAAAATATTAACATGTTGATATTTTTTTTTTAATGGGATTAAAAAGATAGACATCAGTCTCATGTATGTGTGGCATTAAGACTGGAGGCAGGGAAAACCCATAGATCTGTAGTTTATATATTTCTCAGAACATCTCTCACTTTCTGAAAGACAGCAAATCAATTTAAGATTTCTTCACACAGTGCCCTGTGGGCATTATCATTTGCTCCAAGTATATTTTACATAATCATCTGACAAAGCAGCTTTAGTTTTCAAAGACACATACAACTTCATGGTCTACAATATTTTGGAGTGTCAAAACAACTAAGTTACTGTTTCTCTTCTAGATGTAGCATTTTAAATGAGGCTTCTAGTCAGCCTCTTGAAGTAAGGAGAGGTAGATGCTGGACTGTAGAAAGCGGGGATAACAGTCAGTGTCTAGGAGTGAGAAGATGCGTCTCTGTGCATGGCTCAAAGACATGCGAGAAGGAGCCTGCAGGAGCTGGATTGTCAGATCCCTTGTCTTGCTGTCCAGGTTCACCTACAGAGAGACAACAACAACACAGAAACTGCTCTGCATTCATTCCAGAATATTAGAGTTCAAATATTGCTTTTGTTGTTTTGAAAATCATTTCTATCAGCCTAACTGCATTTCTATCAGCCTATTTCCTTGTTTATATATGTTTGTGTGTGTGTGTGTGTGTGTGTGTGTGTAGCCTGCTGCTGCAGATGCTCTCTTCTCACTGAGAACAATAAAAAAAAAGACACTGGTGCTCAAAAAACAAACAAACAAAAAATGACACTGTGGACATCCTTGAAGTTCAGTCAACTGATCACTATTATCTACCTTTATAAATAAATTTATCATTTACATTTAAATACTAAAAGTGATTTGATAAACAAGGCTTGAACCAGCTTAATGCTGTTCCTTTAATACCAAAAAATTTTCTATTCCCTGTAGTGGGATGTCACAATCAATGGGTTCAAATGTAGCACTAAGATCTAGCAAGACAGGAACAGAATACTTTGTCTGATAATAATAAAAGGTCATTAGTCACTTTCATCAGTGCAGTCTCTGTGCTCTGCCAGAGAAAAGGACGGTTAGATATTGATCTGAAGTTAGCTAAGACGTCAGGATCAAGAGTTGGCTTTTACAGTACACACCTATTTGATTAGATGCTGTGTTTTTAAAGTGCTTATGAGTGAGCATGGATGGTGAGTTATAGGTGCATTTCAAGTATTGATAATATAAACATAAACATGAAAGTTAGCGTGTCAGTAGAATGTTGTTGAGTAACAGAGTGGCAGAGTGAAGACTAATGGGAGAAAAACCAGTGAAGTTGTCAGTTTAGCAGTACATTTAAATTTTTAGGCTCAACTGTCATACGTATGTGACTGTTCCTCTCCTTCCTCGATCTTTAATAGAAAGCTCCAGCAACACTAGCAGTTAAAACAACAACCTAAATGACCAACACATTTCGGCTTGTGGCCTTTATCAGAGCTTTTTGACCTCCTTCAACCTTTCTGTATCCTCCATGCACCTTTTCAGATGACAAAGTTGTGCCAAAAAACTCCACTCAGAATCTTAAACTCCACCATTTTTACTTGTTGAGGGTATGCATGACTGAATAGACTAACTTTGCTACAACCTGTTTGGCTTTTGAGACAAGAGACAAGCTTTACAGAGCAAAAGACTAATATAAGCCTGTTTTTATTATTATTTTTATTATTATATTTGCAATAATATTCTAACACTAAATTAAGCATTTACACAGGTATATTAAACTTGCTTATAGTGAGGGCTTCTGGCTCTACCCCAAAATCTGGATAGAAATTTTGCACTTGATGGGCCGACCTTGTTCAGAACCTAAATTGTCAGAGTTAATCAATGTGGTTTTATTGTCGTCGTTGTTTACATTATGTCATACTTAAAAAATGCTCATCAAGAAATGTATGAGTTCATCAGCATTTTAATCGAAAAAGTGGTATTTTTTAAATTGTGGCAGGTGATTTTATCTCGACATAGACTTTAATTCTAAAATTACTCTAATGTTGGTCTATTAGATGATTTTTTTCCGGTTCTTCCTGTCCATTTCCTTGCGAGTTGATCAAAACATTAATAAAAACTGTCAATCTGTGTACAGAAGCAGCACTCTATTAAGTACACAGACTTGAACTTGAACACCCACATCAGTCTTTAGGAAATTACATCAAGAGTGAGATGACAAAGGTGATTAAAAAGTACAAGTGTCTTTGTAATCATTGCCCTGGATGAATAGACAGGCGAAGGTTTTTTTAAAACCATAAAAGCTGCCTTTCATTATTGACAAGAAATAATACAACCCACGGTAAGACTGAGAGCTGGCATGAAGGAGGCAAAAAGAGACACTTTAGCAGGGACTGGAGAGAGACCTTAATACCAACAGCATCAAAGATGTTTATGGCAGTGCTTCTCAATTGTTTTCTGTTAAGCCCCCCCTGGGAAGAAGAAAACATTTTGCGACCCCACCCTCCGCCACGACTATAAATAGTATCATTTGTCTGTTTATTTTATGTTACCCCTCTCCTCTGGATAACCTGGCCTCACCACTTGCAGACTGGACCCAGTCTGTCCTTATGTTAGGCAGAAAAATGCTAGTTAAAGAATGTAAGGCCTCCTCAGCAACAGTTTTATCCTCATGTACAGATCTCTTAACCCTAACTCTAACCCTCTAGAGTGATTATCATACAGGCTTCTTGACAAAATGGAGGAGTATGATTTGAAGTGGGGGCAGTATCAATTATTTCTATTGTCTGACTGGTGACATTTCTAACTCAGAAAAGAGATAAATGATTTCAAGTTCAACCACAATAGTGATGTAAACAATTGTGGGAATGCTGTGGTAGAGGGTTAGGGTTAGGGTTAGGGTATTTTTATTATTATGAAGTCCCTCTAGGATTTCGCAGGTGTTTTTCAAGATTGTTGCGGCTTAAAACGCCTAAATTCAAAGCAGCTTTAAAAAAAAAATTGCGATGAAAGTTGCGATGTTTTAAGCGTATTTGTTGTGATGAAATTGCAGGAGACAGTAAAAATTGCTAAAAAGTTGCACTTTTTTTCTTTGTGATAATCATTAAAGGTGACTTGTTTACCTCTGCTTTCGTGAAGAACAGCAGGGAATTGTTTTGCACGGTTTTTAGCAGTGATTTTTGTTGGTAAGTGAGAGACATCACTATTGTACATGTCTGCATCTTCAAACCATAAACAAGGAAGTGAATTTGGTGCCGTACATGCATTACGTTTGCGCTCGGGACTGCTATGATTGGCAGAACTCACGAGAGGCTGACCAAAATTGCGGAAAAGTCGGGGTGATTTGACAAAATTGCAAGGTTGCGCAGAATTCACAGAGATTGGTTGAATTTTCATTAATTGTTGCGATCGCAACATCGCGAATTCCTGGAGGGACTGATTATTAGGGCCCGAGCATCGAAGGCGGTGTGAGGACCTTTTGTTTTTGTACCGTTTCTTTCTTATTATTATTATGCGCGCGCTTTGAACCTTAATTTGACCCCCTAAACATGCTCCAAAACTCACCAAATTTGGCACACTCGTCAAGTCTGGCGAAAAATTTGATAAAATAAACAAACTAACCCCCAAGGTGCAAAAATGTGCTCTGTAGCGCCACCTAGGCACACAAAAACGCCCACTGCGGCCCACAGGAATGTCATAGAGAGACGGGACAAAAACCTAATTGTAGTACTCATCAAGACCTACAAATCACGCGCTGACTCCCCTAGGCTCAAATCAATAGGCTCTCGGATATTTGCATTTGAAAATGATCTGAAAATGCTATTTATTGCCAAAATTTCACTTTAGAACAAACATTTTTTTCTCTGAAGCCATAAATGGTAGCATCTTCAAAATCTAATAGATGACAGAGGACACAGTGCTTAACAAAGTTATTGCATCATATTTGTTATTTTTTAAATCATTTGGATTTTAGAAGCCCTTAAAGTTGGAGTGCTCCTCTGTGTCCTCCCATTAAAGTCAATGGGAACAAAAGGGAGCAATAGGCTCATATGTCAAACTCAGGCCCCTACACTCTAAACTATAAGTCTGACAGCTTTCAAAGCTGTGCCAATGGAAAGAGGACGAAAAAACCTTGTAAATTATGCTATTTTGTGTAAGATTTGATCAAGTTTGATCAATCACTTTTCAGGAGGTTTTCTAAAATGCTCTCCTCTCTGTCTGTCCTCTGCTGAGCTGCGGCTCCACTCTGTGATCATGTGACTCACTCTGAGCAGGAGAGCAGCTTGCAATACACACACATTATGAAACCTGAGAAGGAGCAGAGAAAACTCTAAAACTTAAACTGCGATAACTCTAAAACAGTACAAGATAGCACAACCGTGTAAATACAAGATTTAGAGATCAAAGTCTTGTGACTGATTTAAAATTGGAATGAAGTCTGTAGCTCAAACTATGTTGGCCCAGTGGAAGCACAAACAGGTGTGGGTTGGATTGCTTTCTGCATTGGATTGCATTAGAGAAAAAGCTCCACTGTGCCACTCATGTGATAAGTATGATGCTCTACTTCCACCTTGTGGACAAACAAGGCATTTATGTTTATATAAGATATTTAATTGAGCAGTTTGCATCACAAGTGAAGCTCTCAGGCTGAGGAATCAGTTTGGACGTGAATTTTTTTTAAGTGTGGCAGTTTATAATGATCCTGATTCATTTCCAACTTTTGGCAGTCACTTTGCCATCTTCATTGTGTATCCTGGGTAGTTTAACCCCTTATGGTATTTCTATACCTTATTCTTTTAGAATGACACTGCACCTTATGTGTTTTTTCCATCAATGTGCTTTCTTCAAAGTCAGCGTGCCACTCATGTGATAAGTGTGATCCTCTACTTTCACCTTGTGGCAAAACTAGGAAATTTTTTGGAGCTTTTGATCAGTGCTGTTGCTCTCTTTCCACAAGGTGGTAGCAGAGCATCACTCTCTAAGCTCCGAGCACTGTTTAGGAGTGATCTTCTTACTCTGATAACTATCTTTGCTTTCCCTTCTGCTGCTGTGCAGTTCCTGTGGATGTTAGAGAGACAAACAAACTTGAAGTTGTCAGTTGTCAGTTTGCCAGTGTCATATATGAAAAATAAAGCTTTGTTTTAGTATGCAAGGGTTTTGAATTACTTGTATCCTAATATATCACTTTGTGAAATGAGATAATAGATGTCAGTAGATGACTGTAATTATGAGTAATGTAAGAAAACATATCAGCAGATAAAAGAGTTCATATGTATTTATTTGTAAAAAGCTTCGAAGAAAGGTGTCAATGTTTTTATTGTGAAGATGACGCTGTGGAAGTGTAACATATCATATAGTGCTATTACATTACAGTTACTGGAACTACATTAAAATGAAAAAAAAAAAAAGACCCACAGATTACAGTGGTAAAAGCTGGCGTCATCCGTGCCAGGAAATACATAAGGGAACATTGTTTTTTTCCTGTAAATGTTTTCATTCTTAATCAATGTCAGGTCATTGTTGAAAAGAGGCGACCTTGATTACATCAATCAACTTGATTGATTGCATGATTTTAACTTTCAAGCAGTGAGTGCAGTTATGTTCTGGCCTACCTACACCTTATTTGACCCCCTAAACATGCTCAAAAACTCACCAAATTTGGCACGAACATCAGGATCAGTGAGAAATTTGATAAAATGGACAAACTGACCCCCCCAGTATAAAAATGTGCTCTGTAGCTCCACCAAGGCAACAGGAAACCGGCAATTTGCATTTGAAAAAGATATGAAAATGCTATTTATGGCCAAAACTTTAAACAAACATTTTCTTCTCTGAAGCCGTAAATGGTAGTGCCTTCAAAATCTACTTGATGACAGAGGACACAGTGCTTAACGAAGTTATAGCGGAATTTTTGTCATTTTTTGAGTCATTTGGATTTAATAAGCCCTTAAAGTTGGACTGCTCCTCTGTGTCCTCCCATTAAAGTCAATGGGAACAAAAGGGAACAAAAAGCAAGTATGTCAAACTCAAGCCACTACAATCTAAAGTATGAGTCTGACGCCTTTCAAACCTGTGCCAATGCAAAGAGGACAAAAAACCTTTTAAAATATGCTATTTTGTATAAGATATGATCAAGTTTGAGCTACTTTTCAGGAGGTTTTCTAAAATGCTGTCCTCCTTTCTGTGCTCTGCCCTGCTGCGGCCTCCACTCTGCTGATTATGTGACTCACTCTGAGCAGGTGAGCAGGCTGCAATACACACACATTATAAAACCTGAGAAGGAGCAGAGAAAACTCTTAAACTAAAACTGTGATAACTCTGAAACACTACAAGAAAGCACAAACATGTGAATGCAAGATTTAGAGATCAAAGTCTTGTGACTCATTTAAAATTTGATAAGTCTGATGCTCTACCTCCACCTTGTGGACAAACTAGGAATATGTTTTTTTGTATAGAGCTTTTGATCAATGCTGCAGCTCTCTGCCCACAAGGTGGTAGCAGAGCACCACTCTCTAAGCTCCAAGCAGTGTTAAGGAGTGATCCTCTTACTCTGATATTATATAGCGCTATTACATTACAGTCACTGGAACTGCATTAAAATTAAAAAAAAAAATACAGACCCAAAGATTACAATGGTCAAAGCTGGCATCATCCGTGCTAGCAAATACATAAGGGTACGTTGTTTTTTTCCTGTAACTGCCTACATTTTTAATCATTTGTGCAAAATATTTAAATTAGCAGCTTCCGTCAGAAGTAATGCCTTTGGCATCAAACTAAAATTGTGAAAAGATGTTGAGAGCAGCATCCTGCTGGCTGTGTACAGACACAGTAAGTGGAGATGACATCACAGGTTACAGTGGTTGAGGATGGCGAAGTTGGTGCTAGGAATTACATAAGAGAAGATTGTTCTTTTTTCTTTTATATGTTGACCTTTAAATGGATATCAGGTCATTGTTGAATAGAGAAGACATTGATTTAGCACATGAATGAACTTGATTCACTGCCTGATTTCTGCTTTGAATCAGTGAGTGCATACATGTTCGGGCCTGCCTGCATGAGACAAAGACGGCACATACTGCTCTTGGGGGCCGGTGTGGACCCAATGCAAGTTGTCAGCATTGTCTAAGGCGAGTTGGCGCCGGTTCCGACGTGCACCGTGGTGCGAGGGCCTGTCCACCGCTGCGTGCAGCTTTAATTATTGTTATTTTTTTTTAAGTTTATTTTTTAGTATTAAATAGATCAACTAGTTGGTTAAAAAATGTTTATAGTTTACATAAGAATTTAATTTTGTTGAATTTGAGTAAATTGATGCACTCTAAATCTTTTCTGGTTCAGACTAAAAGAAACAAGGTTAATAAAGTTTTTCTTTGTTAAGTGGATATTTCTTTCTTTCTTTTGTCTTTTTTTGGCTTTCCTTAATGTTAATAAGGATACAATGTTATGCAGAGGTGTACTTGTAACAATTTATAGACAAATTATACTCTTTATAGTGGTGCCGGAGGGTGGGGGTGCAAAATGTTTTCTTCTTCCTATGGGGGGCTTAACAGAAAACAATTGAGATGCACTGACTTAAATGAAGAAGTTTTTTGTTATTCTCAAAGTCGGGGTTTTGCCAGATTGGAGAGAACATACAGGGTTCCAGTTGTGTGCCTGTAATCTCCAAAGTTTTTCACCAGGCAGTCAAAGTGGTGACAATCAGTGGGTTTCTGTAGCAGTTATGAGAGCAGTTTGAGTGTAATGGTGATAAAAAGGGAGGTCAGAGAGTTTAATAATGTTGCAGTCATACTGCTCCAGTTCAATCAAAGAATTATAGTTGTCGTTTGGATGCAGCCATTTGGTGAGGTACTGTAACTGGTTAGCTAAGTAATAATGCATGAAGTTATATATTTATGCCTAGATATTTAATGTTTCCTGTGGGGAGAGGGTAGTGTGGGTTTTGGTCTGCAGGATTCCATGAGTTCTCAGTTATTGGAAGTATTGCTGATTTTGACCAGTTGACAGAATAATCAGGGAGTAGATAGAAAGTATTTCATAGGTTAAATACTTTCTGTAGTGATGTTTTGGGTTTTTGTAGAAAGTATAGTATAATCAGCGTATAAATTAATTTTGTGTTCTGAGATTGAGGAGCGGATACCTATGATGTTGGCATTCTTATGAACTGCTGTTGCTAGCGGCTCGATGAATATTACAAACAGTAAGGGTGAGAGTGGGCATCCTTGTCTCTGGTTCTCCTTTGTAGAGTGAAACCATTAGTGGTGACTGTGGCCATGGGTGAATTACAGGGCTGCTCTCCATTGGATAAATAACTCTCCAAAGCCAAATTTGTGGAGGACAGGAAAGAGGAAGGACCAGTTTACTTTGTCAAAAGTTTTTTCTGTATCAAGCAACATAACAATTGCTTTTGTGTTGTGGTGCTGCGTCATGCTGATCAACATTCTGACATTGTTATAAGATTCTCTACCTTTAATGAATCCTGTTTGCTCACTATGAATTATTGCTGGGATAATTGACTCCAACCTAGAAGCACGTGCTTTAGAGATAATTTTGATGTCTGTATTAATTAGTGACAGAGGGCGGTAGCTGGAGGGATGGGTGGGATCTTTGTCTGGTTTTAATGATAATTTGATTGCCACTATATTCATGTGGGTTCTTATACAACCTTTGTTCTTAATCTCTGTCACTGTCATGAGGAAGAGGGGTGCCAACATTGACCAGAAATGTTCTATAAATTCAGTGGGGAAGCCATCTGGACCAGGTGCCTTGCTTAGAGGCATACTATCTAAGGTGCTTTGTAATTCATTAATGGTCAGTGGTGTGTCTAAGAGGGTTTTGTGTTCTGTTGTTACCTGAGGACAGTAACAGGACCCCTGCTGGACCCACTGCAGTTTGCCTACCGTGCAAACAGGTCAGTGGATGATGCTGTCAACCTGGG
>JAQNCA010072397.1:0-33492 GCA_029783725.1 Acanthurus tractus | reverse complement strand
ACACACACACACACAAATCTGGGTGGGAAGTAAATCAGAATCACGGAATTTGCAAAAAATAGGATTTGCAGTTCACAGTAATTTTAGTGCTGCTGATGCAGAAACATGTTAATAACCTTCCTTGCAACCTCATTTAAGGCAAATTCTTCCTTTTGTTGATTTAGCTGCTATTAAAACCAGTGTTTAAGCAATTACTGTCAAATTAGAGGCTAATTTGCCACCTGTAGTTTACAGGATTATAAGATAAATGACTAGGTTTCATAATTTCAATTCGCTCTACCCACAACTGGTTTATCACGTATAGTACATTACCTAATTGTAACACCAAAATCCTGTGATTCCTAGTAAATTTAGAAATTCAGCAGAGACTAAAAGCATAGCATTCACATGAAATAACAACATCAGTGCACATTATATTGAGTGTTTAAAAGTTTGCTTTTCATTATTTATTGAAATTACTCCGATCAGTTGAATCAGCAAAACCAAATTTTATTGCAAGCAAAGGTCGGTACACGAGAAGACAATCAAACCAGGCAAAGGTATCCGTAACGTGAGGCAAGACGCAAGGTTGAAATAACAAGCAAGGTTCAAACACAAGAAAGCCATGACTATGACTGTTACAAAGACGCTGGAACGTGATCAATGAGAATCGACGAGCTGGCGGCAAGACAAGGCACAAAAGGGGAATATATGCAGGGCTAATTGGGAGGTAGGAATATTGTGGCTTTCAATCAGGGATCAGGTGCACCTAGACGGGGAGGGGGCAGGGCAGACAGGAGCCTGGAACAGAGACAGAGGTGAGTGCTCACAAAATAAAACAGGAAGACAAGACTTGAAACATGAGGGAGAAAATAAAATACTTAACCGACAGTGAAACATGAAACATGACAGCTATAGCTAATGACTGTATTAAGTACTTAAATTACTAATGGATTGTGAATCTATAATAAGACATTACTCTTTTATCATCAAGTTTCTCCATCATAACAAATATCTTTTGAGTCAATTTGGAATTAAATTGAGAAGACCAAAACAATGGACAAAAAAGAAAAAAAAAATTCACAGATTTAGGGCAAATATATTCTCAGTAAATATCAGCTGATGCACCTTCTTTCTTTTTCAAGCTCTTCTTTAGCTTCAAGCCATGCTAGGGGCATGGTTTCTGGGGATTGTATTTTAAGTCTGCAAGTTTATCAGTTTCCACACTTTTGGTCAAAACTGAAGTGTCTCAACAACCATTGGATAGATTACCATTAAAATTTGCACATTTATGGTCCTAAAAAGAGAAAGTGTAATAATTTCATTACATGTTTAATCAGATAGCATTTAATGAATTTAAAGCTTTTGAATGAAATGTCCTAACAGATGGCAGCATGGTGAACGTGTTCTGGTTGGTTTGGGTTTGGTCTTTAAGTATCCTTTGAATACTGCAGAGGCACCTTACTTCACCCCCTATCAGTGATGCTTGGGTAAGAGGGAGCCGATGCTTCCCAAGAAACTGAAACTGTTCACCTGCTCCACCTCAGCTCCACTTACGTAGACAGGAGTGTGTGTCTTTGCTTTATTATCTAAAATCACAAATCTGCTCCTTGGTTTCTAATTTCCCCTGATAAGATCTCTTGTTGTTGCAAATCTGACCAATGATGATTTGTCCTCCACATATTCACAATGGAGTTCTCTGTCAGAAGTCATGGGTGTAGAGAGTTAACAGGAGGGGGCTGAGCATACTACCATGGGGGACTCCAAAGTTGAGCTCTAGAGCGGAGAAGGTGTGACTGTCAATCTGGACTTTGTGGGATCTGTTTGTGAGGAGGTCCAGTATCCGGCTGCAGAGTGTGGTGCTTGAGCCAAGATCGCTGAGTTTTCAAGATTTAACGTGTTGTGTTGAGCTGAAACCAACAACCAACATTCTGATATAAGCGTTGTCCTCAAGGTGTGTGAAGACTGAATGAAGGGTAGTAGAGATAACTCCCTCTGTGGTTCCAGTTTTCAAAGCTCTTCATCAAAATGGGAGTGAGTGCCACAGGGTGATAGTTAATTAGACAAGATATTTCACACTCTTCAGGTACAGGGATGGCCGACTTGAGGCAGATTGGAACATTCTTTCATGATAGTTATATAATGATGTAATTTTTGTAATAACAATTAATAGCTGACTGGTAAGTGTAAGTTTTTATACAGCCAAAGATGTTATCAAGTCTAACAGCAGATAACTACAGTTTCAGGTGAAATCTGTGATGTTCGTGCTTTTTTATCTAGCACCATCATGACCACATTCGGTGTCAACTTTTTATGAGATTGACACACTTTTAGTCTTGCAGCCAAATTCTTCTTATTTATTTATAATAAGAATTTCCATCAGATTTAGTTGGTTAGATGGAGGCACCCTAGACTCTGTTGATCATGGGTTTTGATCTAAATGACTGAATGGCAAACAACTGCATATTTGGTAGGAATATTGTGGCTATCACATGTTTAGAGCCAGAGAAGTGTAGTATTATTTTATAGAGATAGAATATTTTCAGTAAGGTAGCTGAATTCCACTGCCAACGGATGTAGATAAGCAGTACACCTGCATGTATGCATGACACCTACACCTTAGTTACAAATCCACTGGTAAATACTCAGTATTTTTGTAAGCCATCAAGTCTATAGTATAAATATTGAAAAGTCATTATAAAGGCAATAGATCTACCAACACAATAAGTTCCAATTTGAAATCCGCCATCACATGAACTGTATTATTTCCTGTGGGTTCAAAGACGCATTACATTGATTCCCTACATGCTAGCTGTCAAAACATCACACTGTGAAAATCCACACCTACGTGTAAATCTTAGTGTGAATCTATAGTACAGTATGGAGTTTCCAACACATGCAACTAGTGATCAGCATTTAAGAGCTGCATGGACTCCCATGGAGCTTTACACTTCTCTCTGCAAAGCGGCATGTCCACAGGCACTGTCTGTCACTGCTGAACCCAGGAGAGAGAGCTCCTAGTCAGGCTTTGAGCTCGGCAGGAGAGCCCCTAGACGGCTTGGATGAAAGCAGGACTCTTGCTGGCAAGATCAACCCCACTGAGAGAGAGAGAGAAAAAAAACCCATAAAATGCAGGGGCAATGAAAGGAGAGGGAGAGAGTCATTGAAATGAAGAAAGGAGTCGAAAACAGGAAGAGGCACAGAGGTGAGAGGAGAGCACGGCCAAGAATGGTAGAGAATACTTTACGACAGAGAAAGTGAATCCAAGTCAAGGAAGAACAGAAGACAGGAAAATAACTTTTGCCAACTGAGCACAGTGCAGAGAAATAAGTTCTGCACAAACTATGACTGTGTCACTTGTAAAAGTAAGAATTCCGACTCAAACACGTGAACACAGAGAAAAACAAAGCTCACTAGATCCTTACCTTCTACATTGTCTACAATCCACTGAAGAAAATAGCTTTCTTCTCAAGCAAAAGGAGCATTCCTTCATGTGTATGTCCTTAGGAAGGCACTGGTTTGTGGTTGTTTTTGTGTGTATGTATCGTTCTGTGTGTGTAAACACAAAAATGAATTAATGGTGTCTGTAGCTCTCACTCATCTTATTGATGTGTTTATTTGCTTCAGGTCAGAGCCGAACGCCACCCTAGTGAATTGAGGTTGTGCTGAGTTCGACTGATGTTAGTAGGCGTTCAATCACGAAGCTCAAAGGATCAGTGCAGCCCACATCTGTGAGGATGTATCAGGTTTGTTGTTTTGTTTGTTTGCATGCTGTTTGTTTGACATGGGTAATTTCACAGCCCTCTCATATTAAAGGATACCTCTGGCGTTATTCTGAAATACATAATTTAATATTTTGAAGAATGCGTTTTCTTGGGGAAGATTCCACATTACCCACATTTGCTGTGTTGCAGCGGGATGGTGTGCGCAAGATTTAGTCAAAATAAACCACAGTCTATGTACATGATAAGAAAAACATGTCATCCAGGGCAAGAGTGTGACTTATTAGTATGTTTTAAGGCTTTTAGGCTTTAATATGCTACAGCTATCCAAATTTACACATATACACCTTTCAAACCAGCTTTAATGGGCTGCTGGAGTTACAATCTGTCTAAAATAATTGTTGTTGTTGTTGTTACACACTAGCATATAACTTGCCATAGCCTCTTTGAAAAAACTTGGCCAGTGAACTTTTTTCATTTTGTGCTTCTGTATGCTGAGGTATTTCCCTCCTCCTTTTTTTGCTATGCATTTTAACAACTTTGTGATTTTGCCACAGTAACAAACAGTCTTCACTTATGCATTGCAGTTCACAATGTTTTCATTCTTAGTTGTGAAATAGCATGTGGGATTAAATTAAACATGGTGTCAGATAGAAATGTAATTACTACATTAGCCACTTGATGTATGCCACCATACTGAGAATGTAAAGAGTGGCCTGTACACACATGTAGGTCAACTACAAGTTAACATAGGAGCTGCTGACTTTTTATGGTATAAGTACAATAATGTTAACATTTCTTAAAAAAGAAAAAAAACGTTAAAAGGGTTTATGTTGTACATTTTATATTGTACAAAATAGTAATTCAGCAAACTACTTACATAATGGAAAATAATTTCAAATTACTTGTATTGCTCCACAGCAAGTTCTTTAATTCTCCAAAATACATAGCTGACACACAGACATCAGGGGATAACATACAATGTGATATTTATGTCTCTATGATGTATTTAATGTCTCTCACTGGTATGTATGCACACTTCAACAACACTGGAGTAACTACAAGTGGTTACAATGTAGAAGAGAGAAACTAATACTACTTTGGCTCTATCCTATTGATGCTAGAATTGATCCTCCAAATGAGATGTAGGTGTAAGTAGTATTGATATTTTGGTATTGATCTGCCCACCTTTGAAGTCCTAAAGTCCTTGGTGGAGATAGCAGAAATAAAACACAGTGGATATGCAGTATATCACACAATGTTTTTGCTCTTTGGTAGGTGAAAAGTTGACACATTGAATAGAAAATGCGACAAAGGCTTGAATAAACAGGTTTTTAAATACACTTGCTGTGCAACAGCACATGCTTTTCAATCTCTTCTTAAAGGCTGAACACAGAGTGGCCCAGGGCGACCTTCACACATTCACAGCAGAACGTACATTTGGGATTAGTCTTGTAGAAATATTTGTATGTCCTCGGTTCAAACATTAGCCAGTGTCACATTCACAATTAAGAATATATGATAAATATTTATTTTTCTAACTTTAATAAACATGAAATTATAGGTTTACCTCTAAGTAACTTGAGTCTGTAGGTTTTTTGTTCCCAATATAATTTCCATGCATACACCTCTTGCTTTTCTACAGAGTACGATGTATTTATGCCATTTATTATTTTTCAAAGCACGAGAGTAACTTGGGACATGAGTTGTGTGTTATCATTATGTGCCAAGAGCAGCCCTGCTGATGTGTGTGTGTGTGTTTTTTTAATTAGCCATGTCCCTAACTAGTCAACATTTCTGTAGTTTCGCATCACTTACCATCACTTCCATTCAGAGCTATTCCCCTTTGATGTGCTTCCTTTCAGATCCATGTTTTTTTCTTTTCCCTTTTCTAACCCTTTTCCCATTTACCTATTTCTCTACAATTCCCAGCAGCATGCAGCCCCATTGTGTTAATACGTACATGCAACCAATTACTCATGATAACAGGCAGTGATGATAACATCATGTTAAAAGCAGGCAAGAGTGTTAACATTCTACAGCCTTGCATGTTCTTTTGATACATGGCATACCCAGCCAATCAGCTGACTGGGTATTGTCCCACTGCTTCAGATAGATTAGAGTTTACAACAAGAAATCAATTTGAACAGGTGAGCTAATTTTAATGGTGTAATGCAGGATTGCTGGTCTCAAGCAGGAGGTCAAAACACTTTGGCAGATATTAAAATAGCTGAGGAAGAGACAGTGGCTTTAGTCAGAGCTAATGATCTGGAATAGACCAATGGCTAAGGGGCGGTATGGGAAGCTGATGAGGGGAAGAATGTGGAGCAGGTTTTCAGGTCAAAGTTGTTCTGTTATGCAGATAGAAGCATAAACTGTTAAAAATGAATGGACAGGCAAGTCCTGAAATGACAGGAGATAATGGGACATGAAAGAAATAATTTGAAATACAGCTGTTCATAACATTCCTAACCTTTTACCAAAGTGCATCTAATACATTTCAGCTGAAGCTGTTTCAAAGTTAAAATTCAAATCCATATATATATATTAGTAAATATTGTGTAAACTAGGGATGTCAAAATATACTGGTAGTCACAAAAATTGTGATATTTGAAAATGAAAAACGGTTTAACAACTGTTAAACTTGCATTATGATCTTGTTGGCGTATGCTAATGGATACACCCATTTCAGTGAAAACAAGATGACAGGGATAACAGCAAAAAGCTTCTACAGCCACTCTCAACAGAAAAATGGGCAAGGTAAAAATACAAATCATATTTCATAGTTGAAACTAGTGTATTTATGCACAATAACATCTGTAGCTTCATATGGCATGCAAATTTGACAAATTTAACCAACAGTAGCAAACTTCTATGTTGGTAAAGACTGGTTTGAGGACTTTGGGACTATATTACGTTACTAATTGTGCCATGTGGTTGGCGAAACTTTCAAATCTTTAGAAGAGTTTACGAGTGTAAATAGTTCTTGCAAGTGGTACATTTGTTCAACCTTAAAATTTGCTATCTAGAAAGCTAGCTGGCTACATCATATATTAGCCATCTGTTTTTGGTATAGGTTTTGATTTGAATTTGGAGTCAATTCTATCATTTTATCGCTACAGGGAAACTTTCATTTTCAAAAGCAGAACAGTTGCTTATGGCAATTGCAACAACTCTGAGGTTGAAGATTTATCAGATGGTGTAGAGAACGATCCAGCTGTGAACGAATACATTCCACATGATTTTGACCTCATGCATGTGGAACAACAACCTGATGATTCTGAAGATGATTATTTACCACCTGATGCAGCAGAAGCTGGTCACTACATCAGTGAAGATTGTGACAGCGAGAATGAGAGTGAGCCACAACATCCACAAGTGCACAAACGTGGGTGTAAACAGCAGCATGTTGTGAATGATGGTGAGCCAGAATTTATGTTTTTACTCTGTAGCACTTTATTTGGTTTCAAAATGTTAAGTGTATTACACATAAAATGTATTATGTTTTTATTATTAGAACTGTACGAGGATGAGCTAGGACATAAAGAACCCAGGGCAGAACCTAGAAATGCTAGACGTGGAGATCGCTGGAAGTCTGCTCCTTTTACCCCAAACTTAGTCCAGTTTCAGGGTGAAGATGATGAACTGAAATATAAACGAGCAGACTGGCAGCCACTGAATTATGTGGAGCAGTATATTGACTCAGAGCTGATGAAACTCCTTGCCAACTGCACGAATGCCATGTCACTGGCTAACAGTGGGAGATCTCTCAACACTTCGGTTGATGAGATGTATCACTTTTTTGGAGCAACAATCTTGATTTCTTGGGTGCATTACCCACAAACAAGGATGTTCTGGTCTAATGCTCTGCAAATCCCTGCCATTAGTGACAGAATGTCATGTGAGCAGTTCTTCAAACTGAGGAGCAATCTGAGAGTAGTCATTGATAATGACATTCCAGAAGACAAGAGAAAAGCTGACAAATTCTGGAAGGTCAGACCTTTTATGAATCGCATACCCAATGGCTGCCGCCTTCAGGCTCGACCAGAATGTGTCTCAATAGATGAACAGATGATCCCGTTTACGGGAGCATGTCCACTCCAACAGTATGTGCCACTAAGGGGCCTCAGCAACAGTTACAAGGGCAGATGGTAAACTATGTGTGGTCAAGTGGTATGACAACAAGCCAGTCGTGATGCTTTCTGTCGTTGATGCCGAACAGCCTGTAGACACCTGCCAGCGATGGTCAAAGAAAGACAAAACATATGTGACCGTCACACAACCGAGCATTGTGCGTGAGTACAACGCCAAGATGGGTGGGGCTGACATGTCTGACAGGATGATAAGCTACTACAGGATGAGTGTCCGCACCAAGAAGTGGACAATTCGCATGCTGATGCACTTTACAGATCTTGCCCTTGTCAGCTGGCTGCTGTATCGCAGAGATAACCAAGAAAATGGTACCCCAAGAAAGGCTGTTATGAATTTTCTCGAGTTTTGAATGGTAGTGGCTCAGGTGTCTCTCAACAAGTGTGATGTTCTTGATGAAGATGCTCATGTCACAGATGGAGAGGAAGAGATCGCTCACCTTCCACAGCCAGGCAAAAGATCTCGGGTCGACCTGAAAAATCCACTGTGTTGCAGAGGACAAGGCTGCTCTGGGAAATCCCGTGTGTGGTGCATGAAATGCAATGTGTTCCTCTGTTTGCAACGTGACCGCAACTGCTTTGCAGCATTTCACAAAGGCCAGTAGGGCTGTTCTGTACAGGCAGACAGACTGCTCTCTGGAGAGGAGCTTGTTACAGGAGGCTGGTTAGAGAAGGCTACAGACAAAAGGCTGTTTAGGGAAAGTAATTGACATTGCTTTGTATCTTTTTTGATTTATTTTGTTTCTACACATATGTGTTCAGGTATCAAAATGAATGATAAGTGATGTGTTTTGCAGTATTTTACATAACAAACAGGTGTTTTGGACTGCTCCTAAAAAAGTACACTGGGGAATTTTTGGCATTGTTTGCACTTTTGTTGTTTTATATAGCCATGTTTAGGGCTTGAGAAAACATTTTTTTTGCTCTTTTATTTTTCTGCAGCCATTTTTAGGGCTTGAAATGAAAAGCTCTTCACACTTTGGTTTTATACCCTTATGTTTACAGTTTGAAATAAACTGGTTTGTACTTTTTGAGCCAGTGTTGTCTTTATTGTGTCCTATAATAAGATAAACCCATTGTCCTCATATGAGGATATTGATTTTTGAGAGAACTGCTTATCATGAAAGCTGAAATTTTGTTTGTAAAGTAATTGGGACCTTCAGATCATAAACAGCAAAGAAAATCTTTAAATGCAAAGATAAATCAACTGTCCTCATGTGAAGACATCATTTTTTGCAAAAACTACTTCCTGTACAAAGACAAAGTTTAGTTATCGTACTTATTAGGTCCTACTAATCCCATATAGCTAGGAAAAATAAAAAAATCACACCAAACAAAAGCCCAGGACTCAGGAGGCTAAGGGAATTCTACTGATTTTAAACAGCAGAATGATAAAACAACAGCATGTGTGTCAAAACAAAGTTAAGTAAAGTATCTCTACAGGGAACTAAGATCACTGTAGATTTCTCCTCAACTCTGCTTAAGGCAAGAGGCTGGACATTAAACACTACTAGAATAAAACACAAGCATCTCTGACAGAACTATTGCTGGTTAGGTCTTGACAAAGAGCTAAGAACATAAACCCTTTGCCAGGGATATTGACCCAAAAACAACAATGTTTCTGTGCAGATAAGATTTAAAATAAAATCTGTTGGAGATAACAGGGAAGTTCTTTCTGCTGCTGCTTGAGAAATGACTTTACTTCACTGTCCCTGGCCAATCTAACACATAACAGGCATTAAACATTTTGTTTGTAATAATTTTGATGCACAACAGAAGTCAATATAAATGTTTGTTTGTAAGAAAACTCATAAATAGTCAATAAATGTGAATCTAAATTTCTATAATATCTCAAGCTAGTATAAAAAGACCTGAGAAAAATTAGCAATTGCTGCTTCTAAGGCTGCTGGTAAAAGTGCATGAAATGGAAATAACACATTGACTGATTCAATCATTTTTAAAAATTTACTTCAAAATGTTGTTGTTATTGACCATGCTGTTACTTTACTTTTCTCCTGAGCTTAACAATCAATTTCCATTTTATTATGATATCTTTATTACAGTTGTCTTGTTCAAACTGTTACAATTAAATTTGAAAAAACAGTCACCTGTATTAGGTTAATACCTGAGAAGCCAGCTCACTGCTGTAGTTTTATATGATAATCATGTTAACTTGTACTAAATATCTCCTTCATCAATAACTTTGTATTACTAATTAATTTGATGCAAGTGATGTTGTTTAAATAGACAGTTCTATAAAAAAAAACAAAGCAAAAAATAAACAAGCTTAAGCCTTGCCTTGTTTATTAAAGCACAACAGTGTGTGCCTATAGATTGCCAGAGAAGGCCATCCAAGGCAAGGAAAAGCTCACAAAGGAGAGTTTTGGGCTTTACAAAGCTTGATGAATCTAAGAGGGGCATCAAAAAACTGTATCATTATACGCACGTACCATTTGTTTTATGTTCATGCATGAAAGGTTGAGTATAGTTCATCCCAAAATCAAACACAGAAAATAATGTGGTAGCAAAAAATCACTTGGTTTTTTTGATAGAAACTCAAACAATTTTTTTCACTTCTGTGAAATGTACTGTACAAGTGAAGATTGTTTGTTTCTTTGACTGTTATTTTTGCTGGAGGAAAGTTATATGTTTTTTGATTAGCTCTAAAAAACCCAAAGTACAGTTTACAGCACCAACAGCAGAAAGACACAATCAGAAAGTGACTGATTGACAAATTGTAAGCATTTGAACATTTAATAGCTAAAGAGACATATATTTCTTTTTGGAATTGCTGGGGACCAAGCAAGAGCTAAAAGAGAGGAAATACTGTACTTTCATTCATCAGACTGACACAGACACTACAGGAAATTAAAGTCAATGTTGCTGTGTGTCTGCTGGATGCTTTGAAATCATATCAAATTAGATCACCCTGAGGTTATGTCCACAGATTGTATGATAAATAAAAGAATGCAACAAAATATTTTTTTACTTCTTTAATGATATTGTGGTCTTTTTCATTACTTAGCCTGAAAATAAAGTCCAGATCCACTGACAAGTTACTGAAACCTGCAGTTAGGGCCTGAGATGGCTTTTTGAGGGAAACAAAAATTAAAGCAATTGTTCAGAAATGGCTTCATATTTTACTGGATAACTAACATTTGAATCAGTTACTCTAATTTCAGTATTTGTTACAGAACAAAAACGCTGCAAGAACTTTGCTTTGAACTTTGCCAATTTGCTCTCACTTGGGCATTTTCATATAACACAAGACAGTAACAAATATGTTCATTCCCAGAGTGTGATTGACTCAGTTATAACTTTTGAACTCAAATCAAACAAAACACAATACCAACAATTTGAAATGCCATTTTAAAAGCCCTTGTTAGCATGTGACTAGACCTTGGCATATGCTTGGCTAACCCTAACCCATTGTGGAATGTGATGCAGTGTTTAGGCATGTCACCTGCATATATCTTTTTATAACTGTTTACACACAGTCTTGCAGTATGCACACAGTTTGTTTATATATGCATGTATCCATGAAAAACAACCACCCTCAGTGTTGGTCTCAACAAACGTAACATTGGCATTGATGTAGTCCTCCTGGCAGCTGTACAAATAGTGTGACTCCACAGTTTGTACACTCAGGAAGATATCTGCAGTGTCTTGGTTTGAAATTTTACAGGAGTGCAGCTTAAAATGTTCTGTATGTTAGATTACACCCACACTGTTTATTTGATATGGTTGTATAAAATGTCAAAATAAATTAATGCACTGATCATTAAAAGGAGAAATATTTACTTTCATTTGACACTTAGATGTTAAGTTTGCTGTAAATAATGCTTTATTTACCGAGCTAGAATAAGAAAGCTATTGGTTTGTCTTTTTGCATGGAGCCTTTAAGCAGAAGAAAACACTTAGTAGCATTTAAAAGTACCACTTCTGGCAGTCATTTCTGGTCTGCTGTGACCATTTAGCTAAATATGTGCTGCCACACTGCTTAGCTTGCGGCTTTTTTGTCTTTTGTTGATAATCCTGCTGCTTTTAATATGCCATTTTTAAAAGCCTGATCTCCATTCAGAATCCACCTGTAGGCCTTGAGTCAACACTTGCTCCATTCAGCTAATTATGCGCCCTCTCTATTCCTTTATAGAGTTTAAATTAGTACTGAGAACTTCATGCACAGGGTTGATGTCTAGGTTAAACCATGGAAGTAAAAGTGTATGGCAGTGACAATAATGTTGACTGAAAGAAATGATAAAGCTAACTAGGCTGCCTGGGTAAAAATCAGGAATCCTCACTGTTAGGCCATCCAGGCATGAATGTCAGAAACACTGTTCTCTAAATTATGACCCATCAAAAAAGATTGGGTCAAAAATAGTTAAATGACCTCACTTTCAGGCCTTTGTTTCACTTTGCTGTAACTGATGCCAAAATGTAAGATACAACACCTTTAACGTGTATTCATTTCTTTTGTAGACAACTATTCATTAGTTACATATACAGATATATTCTGAAATTTAAAACTTAAATCAATTCAAAATGTATATCCATATACCTTAACATAATTTGGTATATAACCACATATAGATACACATACCTGCACATATGCACACACTTGCATGCACACAAGTACAAGCATTAACACGCAAATACCAATAGTTAACATTTTTATGTATCAATACAAACCCCCCACATTTCCCTTACTGGTGATCTACACTACTGCAAGCTGCCCTCGCCTCACAGCCTCTAACTGAGACCTTATATGCTCACCATTCGTATCATGACACTGTGCAACTGAGACGTCTGAGGTCTGAGGGTGTTTTCTCTATTTTTACGTTCTCCTAAAAATACTGCAAATCAAATTTCAAAGGATTTGCAGTTAAAATTCACTTGAAGTGGTGTGGTAGGCAGAGCCAGAAGTCAAGGTTATTGAAAAAATGCCTTTTGTTGTTCACTGAGCCCTGGCAGACGTGAATTCTTTCCTAAGTGTCCACTAGCAAGTCTCATACAGAATGTAGGTTCACAAATACAACAACTATGCAGAATGAGAACACTCTGCATCCTGTTGGTCTCTGTAAGTCACCTGAGAAAAAGGACATGGGAGAGAAGAATCTACGGATTTTGCTCTGGCTTAAACCATATTTCTATACTGTTTTGTCACACTTAGCAAAAAACAGTGCATGCATTGACCAGACAGCTCAAAATGTCTAACATCAGATACTACACATGGTCTGAAGACAGCATGTATTTGCACTTAACTACCAGTTAGTGTAGAAAGCCAAAGGGCCCTATCGTACACTTTGCGCTGTGCGCCAGTGGAAAGTTTAAAAATTAATTCAGGGGAGTTTCCAGGTCAACCTTTGCCGACCTCGATCCAGAAGCAGCAGAGGAATCCTGCTCTGCTCTGCCCAATGCGCCACTGGCGCACCGCCTTTGTGCCGGATGTTCGATAGAGCCCCAAGTCTCTCCTAATGCACAGACATACTAACTTGACAACTGTCATTTGATAGGTATTTTTATTATTATATTACTGACAAAGATCACAAATCATCAATCTTCACTGAGTCACCAAGGTTATACTGGGGTAATATTGGGTAATATTTAGACTGAGATCATAGATTCAAAAGAGACACGTTCGGACAACCACCCCAATCTACTTTGAATCCAGACCCATTCCTGATCCTCATTCCTCCGTGCAGAAAAATGAGCTTAAAATTCCTTCATGAGAGCAAGTCAACTTGATTTCCAAGTCAAGCAAGATGTCAGCAACCCTGACATTTTATTTTTCTTGACTTAGATGATTACACATGCTGAGAATGTTTTGATGTTTGCTGAACTGTTGTCATAGACTACATTGCCACCTGCTGACTCTCCATGCTTGCTGAAGTGAAGTTTAGTGAAATAGTTTTCACTTTTGTGTGTACAATCATTTTTATAGGAGATGAGAAAAATTAATTTGGAAAAAAGTCTGTATATTGACAATGCCTAAAGAGCCTGGGGTAAGAAAGAAATTACTGTGATTTAGAGCAGAGATTCAGATTATGCCATTGTGGCAATAAAAAGATCCTTGAGTGTTTCTTCAAAATTAAACTTGGAAACACTACTTGCATTACAATTTTTGTGCATCGCTCTCTTTTTACGTGCTGTTGTAGATCGTTATAGTACAAGACACATAACCAGCACGCCTACATGATAATAACAAGATGTGGCTGTAGGGTGAATAGAAAGGAATGAACAGAATTGAGTCATATTGGTGATGTATCTTATTTTCCTGCATTTATCACCTGGTTGCTCTGTGGCCACAAGCCAACACTAATGCATTATGAGGGATATCATTAAAGAGACCATTACCTCCCTATTTCTTTGGAAGAGAGTGGATGAGAATCATATTTTCTATTATAAATGGAGCCAACGACTGATCTGGGGAGAATTTCTACAGCATAATACATTTCTCTCTCTCTTTTCCATTCTTCCATACTGTTGTTAGCTCTCTCTGCCCTCTCACTCTTTATCTCCTAAGCTTCATGCCTACTGGATATTATTTCTATTTCCCTGGCCCAATTTTAATTTCCTGTCCACTGTCAGGTGTAGACCATCTCTCTGGCAGAGAGAATAAGAACATAGAGTGAGGAAAAGACACACAGGAGCAAACACTAGCTTGATGTTTCTTTGCATATGTGTTGAATGGAAGGGGATTGAGTCCTTATATTGGAAGGGCCCCCAAAGATACTAGAATGAACAGCCATAGACTTAGCAAGAGGCCATATAATAAAGGTCAATGCACAGGGTGCAGAATGTTGTGCTAAAAAAATAAAATATAAATATAAAATTAAGAGGCTGGTGCAATTCTTTTTATTTCCTTTCTCTTCATAAACTACATTTAGGGGGAAAAAAAGATTTGTATTTGGTGTTGGAGAAAAATTGCACATCATTCAAGCCTCTGTAATACTCTTATGTTACTGTGGTGGTGAAGGTACTGAACAGCTAACAGAAAGTAGACAAGTTATTTAGGTAACGGATCAACTTCTTGATATCTGCCATCATTTCTCTCAAGCTGGAGTTCTACTTTTGTGCAAATACACATAAATTAACCCATTAAAGGTATTAAATGGAATGAATTAAAGGTGTTTGTGGGGACTGATAGTGATGTGGGATACTACCAATCTCTTGCAGTCTAATACCAAGTAATACCCAGGCTGGTATCACAGATACTGATACCGCTTACATTTTTTATTTCTAGTTTAATTTGACAACCACACACGCAAACACGCACACACATATATATAGGCCTACATTTGATTCCTTTTTTATGGTCAACCTGGATAAGTGTTCTGTTTTCGCAAGAAACATTTCGGATTGGTTGAGTCACAGGGCCATAGCCATAGACATGGAAAGAGAAGTAGTTCCTCAGGTATATTTAGACCACCCTGTTATTGCAAGTTATTACGGTAAAATACCCTCCAAATTACTGAGTTTAGATAGCCATCTTTTTATATTAAAAAATCAATATTAAAGAGGGAAGCGCTGAGATCAGAAATATGGGCACTTTGACACAGAGAAAAGCTATGCTTTCTGGGCAGCATGTCAGTACATATTAAACATGTAGGTCTAACAGGTTCATCCTTCAAAAGGCAAGATCATGTTCAACTAATCACAACACACAAAATGTATTAGAAATGAGGAAACAAAACAAATTAACTAATTAAACAGATAAAACAAGCTATAACAACATATAAATACATGTAAAACCAAAGTTGTGTTATTTATGCAAATGGCTGAAACAAAAATAATACAGACATGAACAATGATATGGAAAACCATAGAAAGTGCTTTGAAGAGGATTTTGCTTTTTTGTTCTGCTAGAAGATCACTTGTGGTTGTACTATGCTAAACTGTAGGTTCAAACTCCAAAAGACACAAAAAGAGAAATTTCTGTTGTGGCTGGTCGTAGATCGTCCATTAATGAAACCCGGTAAACCCAAAAGCAGCACAGACAAGCAACAATGAAGTAAGTAATGACTTATTCTCAAATGTAAGGCAAAAAAACCTACAAAATCAGTGGTGTCTTCTTTCTTCCCTGTGTGAGTGGGGGCTGGGGCATGTAGCAGAGGCAGAACACACAGAGGAGCAGGTGAAGCGTTTCTTCGGGCATAGGTAACAATGGCTTGTGGCAGGGAAGACACTAGTTAACCTACTGACAGGCAGATATTCAATGGGCTGGAAACTCCTCTTCTTAATCACAAGCAGGGAAACACATGCCAACATGTTACTTTTGAAGCAACAAATCTTCAATGGGAAAGTCAGGATGTCAAAGTGCCAAACAGCCAAAAACAAGAAAGGATCACGCGCAAAAAAAACCCAAAAAACAAAAATGAGCTTGTGTCCAAATGACAGAAGGCTGAGGCTTTATCAAGGAACAGATGAGAGGCAGTTGTCATGGATTGGCCTGGTTGGTGATGGGGAATCAGTCCTGTGAAAAGAGCTGAAAAGTCTTGCTCGCTGCAAAGAAACTATCTGGCAAGAAGCAACAGGTGAGTGTGGCTTATATACAGAGATGATCAGGTGCAGGTTGTTAAGGCTGATTGCAGCAGGGCTGAGCTGGGCAAATGTGATTGGCTCAGAAGTGAGTGAATGAGCTTGCTGCCTTCAGAGTGAGACAGAGAAACTGCTGGTGATCATACAGCACACTAAGAAAAATTAGCTTTTAGTTTATGTAAGCTACTCTGTGATACTCACTTACTGGTGATGTAAGGATCGATCAAAGTGTTGTGTTCATTATTGTTACAGAGGCTATGTTGTAGGTCAGATATTTTGTTTTGGTTTCAAATTGTTGCCCATAACAGTAAACCCTTTTTTAAAAAAAAATCTGTTTATATGCTGCTAATATGCAAGAGCAAATATACTTGGAAAAAAAATCAATGCTAGACAGCTGTGTTTTGAATGTAGATGTAAGCACAGGTAAGGGCTACCTGCAGGGAGTTTCCACCTGACGCACCTACGGCAGTGGCAGTGGGGTAGCTGCAGGGTCTTCAGCTGGGGGCCACCCTTCATTAATGTCTCACTCCATTAATCCCTGTACATCTTACGGTGCTGGACAGAATTGAGTCATATTAGGGACAACTCCCAACCGCCCCCTGCAGCTACCTCTAGGATCCTTGCTTTCCCAACAACATGTCTTTCCTTCTCAGCCACAGCCAGAAGCTTGCTTTCTCTGCCTCTTCTGCCAAGTCCTTGGATACCCTCTTCAGCATGCCCCTCCCCTTCTCTCTTTCTCAACCCAACTGGTGCCATCATCCCGCCCACCTCTGAGTCTTGATCTGATCGAGGTTTCTGCCTGTTAAAAGGAAGTTTTTCCTCGCCACTGTCGCCAAGTGCTTGCTCATGTGGGAATTGCTTTTAATTGTTGGGTTCCTATAAGTCTAAAATATAAATGTATTTATAGAGTGTGGTCTAGACCTGCTCCATATGTAAAGTGTCTTGAGACAACCTTGTTGTGATTTGACGCTATATAAATAAAATTGAATTGAATTGAATTGAATCCAGGTGCTAGTAGTGATCTTCTCTCCCTTTGGGTGATGTTCTGAGCCCCTGCTCCTGATGGTCTTTGGTTGCTTCCAGCCTGCGTGCCTCAAGGACTTCTGCCAGCTTCCGCAGGACCTGGTCGTTACGCCAACTGTAATGACCCTGGGCCAGGGCTGTCTTGCAGCTGGACAGGATGTGCTGCAGGCTTGGGTTTGGGGCATTGCAAAGTTGGCAGTTTTCCCCAGAGCTGTACCACTGACACAGGTTGCTGGGACTGGGGAGGGTGTCGTAAGTGGCCTGAATGAGGAAGCTTAACCTTGCTTGAGGCATCTTCCACATGTTGGTCCATTTGATGGTCCTGTCAATGACTCCTTCCCAGGTGGTCCAACTTGCTTACTGCAGCTGGCTGAGTGTACAGATCTTATACTGCTCCTACTGCAAAATTTCAAAACATTCATACTGAAAACAATTAAGTGACAGACGGGAGTCCCCTATGGACGGGACAGGATCTCAACTGTCGGATCGTCTTTAACAGATCAAGCCAAGAGTTCTGTCTCCTCACCACTGAATCACCTTTCTTTGTTTAAATTCAGTACCAACTAGAAAGAAAAACAGTCCATCTACCATTAATTACCACATGTATTTTCTATTCACAAAATGAATTTAATTTTTAGGTGTTAGCATGCGTGCCTGCGTATTAGGGAGTTTGCCTGTGCCGGGGAAAACATATTGTAGAAGTAGATGTGACAAAATACGGAAATATTTGATTTGACTTAAGGAGGGGATCAGCTGCTAGCTCTCTGACACAATACATTCATTGAGTGTTGTCCCTGTCCAGCTGAATAAACGAAGAAATGAATGAATGAATGAATGAATGAATAAATAAATAAATAAATAAATAAATAAATAAATCCTTATAGTTCAGCCATTTACGTTTGCGCTGGGTGTACGATACCAATACGCGTGGCGCACAGTGGAACCAGTCTTTAAAGGGAATAAGAGCGGATTCTCCCATCGGTTCATACATTTTTGGCAAGAGAAAAACCAATGAAACATCTGTGAATTGATGAGAATCTACACAGCTGATTGGACTACCCCCTGTGCGCCAGTGGCGTATTGGGCGGAGAAGAGCAGGATTCCTCCACTGCTCCTGTAACAAGGTGGCAAAGGTTGACATGGGAACTCCCCTAAATTAATTTGAAACTTTCCCTTCCCAATGCGCCACTGGCGCACGGCGCAAAGTTTACGATAGGGCCCCATGTTAGATTAGCATGGGATAAAGACAGGAAATCAGGGGAGACATCTGCATTGTTCTGAGTAACAAAGTATGTACCAGCACCCCTACATCTCACTTCTTAATATGTTTCAACTTGTCAAAAAAGTGTAAAAACATAATTTAAAAGCAACATGTTGTGGCTTTATTGTGTATTATGAGATGTTTTTTAATTGTGCCCCGTTGTTTCCTTGTTATAGAATTCAGATGTGCTCTCCGTAATCTGCCAATGTTTTAATTTTACTTAACCTTTTTAATTTACCCACATGCATGACAACTTCTTTGTGTATCCTGTTGCTGTTTGATTTAAAAATTCCAATCTCGTACAGTGTTGCCATGTTTTTAATTTACACTGTGCAAATCCATAAGTCTAGGTGTGACAAAAATGAGGTGTGTGTCTGTGTTCTTGGCACCAACTCGAACATGTGAGTGTTTGACTCCACTGAGGTTGTCTCTTTGGGCTCTATTTTTGTAGACCAGACGCAGGCATGGTGCACCTGCCCTGCGCCTCGCCTAAGCCGCACCAACTGGGTGTGGCCAGCGTACAAGTGGCAAAGAGGGAGGAGGAAAGGTGTGAGTGGGTTTAACACAGCCGAAAGCAATCTTCACCAATTAAATGAACGCTTCTCTTTGCCTTTAAATGCGCTGGCGTGCGAGGTGTAATGCCAATTTCACCTCGACACGACCATGGAGGAAGACAGCAGCAGCAGCAGCTTCAGGTTGCCAAACTTCTCCCAGGAGGAAACTTATATGCTGGTCCGGAGGTCCAAGCTCGCAGTACTAGAATATATGGTAATATAAGATTATGTTAAAAATAAAGATTAAAACAGAGAAATCTGGGCAATCACAGGTAAATCCTTAAGACACCGACTGACTTACATTTATTCAGCAAGCATCTCTCTCCTTTTTCTTTTCTTTTATTTCATTAGATGAGAGTAGCCGAATATATACTCTGTATCGGATGCCGTGGCTGTTCGCCACCCTGCGCCACCTTGTGCTGCGCCACGAAATTAGAGCCCTTTGTCTCCCATCTATCTGTGGTATTCATGGACAAGATTTTGAGTAGTGCGGTGAGGAGAGTGTCCAGTCTGGGGACCTTAGAAGAGCATGTATGCTTTTTTGCAGATGACATGGTTCTGTTGGCTTCATCAAACTGCAACCCTCACTGCAGACTGGTCACCACATCCCTCGATCTTCGGTAGATAAAGATTGAAGGTGCCAAATAAAGTGAATAGTGTGGATGTTGAGCAAGTTCAAATCTGAGTTCCTGAATGACCCCAAGGCCGATGTTTCTCAGCAGCTGTAATTAATTATATTGCATAATTAAACAAAGGTATCAATTATGTGTACATGCACTGAGAGCTGTACAACTCGTCTACCTCCACCATATGCCACAAACTTCCAAGTCATTCCCCATATGTACTGATGTAGTGACGAGCCTTGGCAACTTCTGGTGAGAGAAAATTGAGCATTATGTTGCACATTTTAGGGCTGGAGAAATATGAGCTTGCTGTGGCTGTGATGGAAAAGTGGGACACTACCCTTGTAAATACACCACTATTTCAAACTATTACACCACAGCATCCCTCACCTCCTGCATCTATGATCACTAATTAGACTCTCTAAATCATAATGTGACTACTTTGGGGCTTTGGCTGACTATGTTATCACTCATGCCTGGGAAAAGACAGTGGCCAATGTTATTACAGTAACATGTGACCCCAGCACTGATGGTGATGAGTTTCATGCCAGCATTTTTGCTCTATTAAGCACCTGCATCACCAAATTGACTGCCAAGTGACTGCAGTAGACAGGTGTTTCTGAAATGATGTTGAAATATTCTTTCATTAATGTTTGCTTTAAATAGAACATCTTCACTTTTTCCAAACACCCACAAGTCTTGCCCTTTTTCCAACACAGTGTCACTCAACCAGAAGTGCTTGTGTGTTCCCTTCAACTGAGAGAAACTGTTACTAGGCAACACTTCCTCATCAGCATTTTGTGGCAAATAGGCTTATTAAAATGATATTCAGTGAGTTTATTATACATATTAAAAACATTGTGCAATAACTATATGAAAATGGTATGTTTTAGGTCCGTATAATGGCTGTATTTTTTAAAGTAAAATATAACCATACTTTGTTTTTGGTAAGAGCAATGTTATGCATTCTAACAGAGGGTTTTAAACTCACTAATTTGACTGTTTTTTCTTTAATGTTTGTGTTTTTTGTGTGTGTTTTCTATATTCAGGAGCAGGAGACTGTCTAGTCAGGTGACCGCAGGATTGCATCTATGCTTTCTGCAGCTGATTTAATTCTGCCAGCTTTATCCGGCCACGACCCCGACTTTGATGCAGCTAGGATGAAATTTAGCACCTCTAAGTTTGAGGACATGTTACACTGCTGAAAAATGTGGGCAGCTTACTAAGACATTTGGAATGAAATTCTGCACCAAGAGGAGGAGTTCAAGTATCTCAGGATCTTGTTTAAATAAGAGGGTAAATTATAGTGAATTGGTCAGAGTTTGGCATTAATGTGAGTATTTGACCAAACTGTCATGTGAAACAAGAAGAGAGAACAAGAGCAAATGTCCCAAGTTACCAGTTGATCTGCTTATTACCATTAGTATGTAGCCATACGGTGCTGAGGGCTGAAAATGGATAGAGTTATCATACAAGCAAGCAGTATAAGTTTAGTTACGATTGAAATGACTTCCAATGCAAAGAAAAAAGTCTTTGAGGGACTAACACATATTTTATGATGTCTGGAAAAAGCCTATGCAAAATTAGTACTCTTGGAATTGAGACACAAAAGACTGACTGCTTGCCTCTGGCATTTGAGTCTGTGTGTGTGTTTGTGTTTTAGCATGGTGATACAAGATATTCTTTTAGGTGTAGCACTAATAAGAAGGAGACAATGCCTTAGTAATCCAGGGCACAAGCAGGCAGCCCATGCTGAATGTTGAATGGCATTATTGCAGCGAGATGACTTTGATTTCATGGCCCATTGAGCGCAGAATGTGCACATGGAGGTGTTTGGACAGCAGCCACGGCTCAGCGGGCATCCAGGCTCGGCTCTGCTTCCTGCCACATGGCAAAGCAACAGGGTACAATTAGAGGGAGCCTATTCATATCCAGCCTGTGATCCACTGCTTTTCTTTCTGATACAGGCAAAATCATCCAACATTACCTGTGTGTGTCTGTGTGTGTGAATGTTTTAAAATCTGAGTGAGCACTTGTAGGTTGGAAAACATTTTCTGCGCTGACGCCAATTTTGAATGCTGGGACACTTTCGTTCATGATCTGTAATATAAAGAAGGGATTTACATCAGCAAATGTAGATTTTGCAGAATACTTCCCTGAAATCGCCCCTGTGTTGATAGCCCATTGAGGGAGTTCAGTCAGTTTTTCATTCATGGCTCTGTCTCTCTTCGACTATCTCTCAATCCTTGCAGAAAGTTCCAAAGTGTGCTACTTTTAAGGAGAGTGTGAAAGAAGTCCAGAATAATAGAGAATTGAATTTTTAGGAGTCTATTTTAGATCCTCAAACTGTTAAAGCAAGGCTGAGGATTATTTGCCAGGAGGACCTGATAGAGCAAATGAGAGGAGAGCGACTTGCGTGGCTTTACTAACTGAGAGGTAATTTCCCACTGCTTTTTGTGCCAGCAGACCTTTAGAGCTCAGTCCCTCCTCTTTCATCCACACTTAATGGTACAAAGTTAGACTCACACATAGCCATGTGACTCTGCACTGCATGAGCGGTGCTTTTACATTTATTAGAAACTTCTCAATTAAATTAGAAGTTACATCGACATCTAAATTAAATTAAAAGTCACATCTAGTTCAGACTTAAATTAAAATGTAACATCGGAAATAAATATTAGAGAGATTTAACACTGCTTAAGGACATTTAAGGATAAAAAAACATTATCTCTGCTGTCTGGCCCATGCACCTTTCTCTGCAAGGACTGAACAGAAGATCTGCATTATTCCCTGGCCTATTTTAATAAAGCTAAATTTTTTTTAGCAGGCAGACAAAGGAAGAGTAATAACTTTAAAATATCAGGACCCCGTGCTGCTTGTTCAGTCTGTCTGTTAAGTTTTGTTCCATATATAGGAGAAAAACTGATTAAAACTAGAAAGGTGCGACTTTTGAAAAATATTGTAACACATATTTAGTGGCAGCAGTCCTAACTATGAACACCTGTTTAATCTAATGCACTTATTGAGTTTTTAACATTCAAATATGTAGGGTTAGGGTTATGACGTCTTGGCTTCATGACATGCAAGTGAGGTTTATTGGTGACTTTAAATTGCCAATGTGAATGAATGATTGGCTCTATATATCAGTCATGCAATGACCTGTCAACCTATCACAGGTGTGCCCCACCTTTGCCATGTGTCAACTAAGATCAGCTCCAGCCCCCCTGCAACTCCTTAAAGGATACACAGTTATAGATAATAGATGGGTATTTGTGTGTGTGTGTGTGTGTGTCTAGCTTCTCTCTCTTCTCTCTCCAATACATGTAACACATTAAAATGTGAGACATAGCCATGACTGCAGTAGAGTAAAATGTTTTATGTACATGAAAATGTAAAATGTAAAATGAGATCAAACACACTGAATAAAGAGAGTTGCATTCCTTACAAACTGTGCAGTTCATTGGGATGCCCAGAGCAGGGTCCTTTCATATGGACTATTTACAACCTGATAGCTGGTTTTATCTCTTACAGGCCCCACAGAGAGTGGATAAACCTCTGCAAACAGCCAGAGAGGAAAAACTACAGGTCACCTGTTGTTGCAGCCCTGCCTTAATCAGCAGGCTACAGCCCTCCTGTTTCAACAGACAACCAATGTTTTGGGGTGAATGGGTACAAGTACACCACACACACACACACACACACACACACACACACTCACATGCACCCACACAGGCGCACACACAGCAGTTTCTTTTTGCAAGTGATATGAGAGACTAGATTTGGTGAATCAATAACTGCTTTGCATTATTGTTCCCCGCTTGTCCAACCACATAATTGGAAACTTATCTCATCATGCTGCTTGATTCCTGCTGAAGGAAAACACACTTTTCATATCCTAAGAGGACTGATGTTGGTAGGGAATAATAATGTTGAGGATGTTGTAGAGTTCTGTCTTCCTTCCTGTCTTTTCACTCATGGACCTATCAGTTTTCTTTGGTTAAATCACTGCTAATTTTCTGCAACAGTCCTGATTAAAGATGCCATTACAAAGGCTGCATTACATCAGACTGTTCCTTTGTGAGCTTTTCACCAGTATTGATCACGCCCTCCATCCTCTATTCATCCATCCCTAAATACCTCTGCTGTATCCAACAATCAATTTCATCTCCTTCTTTGCTCTGTCTATCCATCTTTCTGTCTTTATTTCTAAATACACCCCACTTGTGACTCTTTCCTCCTCTTCTGTTCATTTTCATGTCCTTCTTCCTCCCCTTCTGAATGTCTTCCTCCTTATCACCCTGCCAGCTCTCCTTTGGTGGCATCATTAGCTCAGGTGTAACCAATATAATGGCCACAATGATTAATCTTACAGAAGAGGGTCAGACATCAGTTTGAGATAAAAAGCCTGAAAATCTTTTGGTAAAATAAAACCCTGCTGAGTTCAAAATCAGAATCAAGTTTATTGTCCAAGCATGTGCATGCATAAGGACTCTGATTTTTACATTGCTCTGAATGCACTTGTACAGCATTGGACAGCTTTGGACAGCAATGCTAATAACACAGACAACAAATCTGAACAAACTTTAATACAAAAATCAGCATTCTGTGCGTTGCTAACAATGATGGTACAAAAAAAGGTGCATTCCCTTCCTCAAACTACAAAAATGAAGCCAAAATGTCCCTGCTATGGCAGCTGTCAAAGGCAGTCCAGATGTTTTTGCTTTACTTTTGCATCTTTTTGCAGTCAGTAGTACAGTGGCAACCATTTGAAAGAAATTTCCACCATGATGAGTTGCTTTCACTCTGTCATCCTTAATCTCTGTCACTGCACTTGAAGGCTAAAGGGGCTTGCTGCCACTTTGAACAACTACTTGAGTCTTGATCACGATTAAAACATTTATATCAACTTATTGAACATGGCCAAGTCCAAAAAGATGGAACTAATGAGTAGTGCTGATTATTTCAGAAATGTTGGGAACTGGCTGACCTCAGTGATATTTATTATACGATGCAAATGCAGAAAAATTTGTATCAAATTGAGTGAATAATTCTGCATGTTTATCACGGGGCTTTGCAGTGTGTTGGGGAGTTTGGGGAGGGCCAGGCCAAACAGACCGGGTCAGATCTGCCAATCACCTGCAAGCTCTGGAAGAGAGAGTGAGGCACAGAGCAAGTTCTTTGAGAAATAAACAAAGACTATCAGATGGCCTGACTGCAGCAACAACAGTTTCCTGCTGAGTACTGACAAAAGAAGAGAGACTGCGGGACAATATTAGACAAAATGGGAACTTCTTATGAGCACTGGATTCAGTCTTAGGTTGAACTAAACACAAACACGCATACACAGATACACCCTCAGTGACTGCTGTTGCCTGTTTGCTTATTGCTAAAGTACCCTAGGCTCTATGACTGTTTGGGGTGAGGGACCTCAAATAATATCCTTGCCAACTTTGTGTAAGTGACCTGTGATGCTAATTCCCTTGGCTTCCTGACTTAACGCACCATGTCTTACACAGTGGTATGAAGGAGGCCTTGGGTGACAGTTAAATGACAGGACTTTTGAGTGGAACCTGTCAGTCTTTCTAGTCAGCTATGACAGTCAGACGGAGCATGTTGAGTCATTGCTAAAAGCTGGTTAGACCTTTTGTCTGCCACAGCTCTTGAAATTAAGTTCCTCACCACTTTTTTTCTTTTTAAAATTAATCCAATATTTTTGCTCTGTTTCAAAAGTCTAACAGTTGTGTAAACAATGAGTCTAATCCTCCTGCAAATAGTTTCTGGCAGGTGGACACAGACTGATGAAATGAAATGATCCTTTCTGTCCTCTTGATAACCTTTGAGAGACATGATGAAGTGAAGTGAAATAAAACAGCACTTTCAGAGAATCAATATGAGACATTTATTGTTAAGGGATATGTTAGAATGGTAAAACAGAAAGGGGTCATTCAGGAGTGTAAAGCACAGGAATTTAGTGTAGAGAAAAGAGACTCAAAAACTTAACTTTTGCCTCAAAACAGTGACTTTAAAGCTGCTCCACTGTCTTTATATAATGTTTTGTTATCATGTTTATACAGCTAAAGATTTTGCAAACAGCTTCCCATCAAACTCCACAACAGTCTCCAGGGCTGTGGTTCAGGACTCCCACTGATCATGCTGGTGGTTATGATCCCTTGCTCTTCATGTCTGCATGTTCAGTCACGTAGCAAACAACTGGAGACACTATCTCTAGTTGATCAAAGAACATCAACCGTTGTATAATATGTAGCTGTACCAAGGCTCCATCTGCCCTTTGAAACCAGCATTATTTTTAACAAACAGGTGTGGTACAGTATGTTAATCAGCAATATCAGTTGTGTATGGAGAAAACAAACAAACACACCAGGTATCATGTTGAAATAAAGTAAATGTAAGTGGAAATCAATGAAAAAAGTAGCTGCTCCTGAAAGTCAGAGACAAGTCCTTTTTTTGAGAATTATCAAGGTTGTCTTTCATATTTGATCTACAAGGACTAAATTCAAAGTTTCCAACTTCTGTAAGGTGTGGACACTTATGCATTTCCATTTCCTGCCCATGCGTGTCTTTTAAAAATAGGGCATTGTTTAGCATCAAGCATTTAGCTTTCCTTTTGTTTTTAGTTGCTGATCATCACTTACAGGTTAATTAGCAAAGCATTTGTTGGAAAGCTAAATGCTGCTGACCAGTAAGCTACCACAGGCTGCATGCAGTATACTGCAGTCTAACATTAATGTTAGCCAACTTGCAAACTTTTATATAAAAATAACAATAAAGAATAATATTAATTCTCAGCACTGGTATCTAACTAATGTTATAAGTATGAACCCTCATCAACTAATAATGGATGGTGAACATTATTTTTTTAAATGGGAGACAAAAGACTGAAACAATTTCAATGGCAAACCTTTCACATTCCCTTTCAACAAAATTGTTAAAATACACCTCCACCAATTTTTGTCCTTTTTTTCCCCACCAAGGTGGCATCCCTGACTTTGAGAAGGGCTTACTGACTGGCTGCCTCTTCCAATATATATAACCTAAGAGCAGCCAGAGCAGATGTCAGCCATTATACTAATGACTTTCTGCAAGCTCCTAAACAGGAAAAGGACAACATACATTGGACAGGATGTTTTGTGGGCTTTTTTGAATTAGATCATCAAGAACTATCTGCTGGTTTGCCATGTTCTAATAGAAATCACATATACTTAACATTCCTGAGAAATATTTTTTCTCTGTAATTTTAAACAATATCTTAAAGATGTTTTCCTGGAAGGAAATTTATGGGTAAAAGAGCTATTTTTAGTGCATTTGCCATGACACTTTTCATGATGTGTGTTTTTGTTTGTTTGTTGTCATATAAACCAAAACTTGTGAAGTAGCTTCGTCTGACAATTCAAGGCTTTGCTACTCTCAAGTGAGATTTGCTGTGTTTGAATACTTATACTCTTAAGCAGAAAAAGGATTTAACATGTCTCAACACACTACGGGTCCTATCGTACACTTTGCGCCACTCGCCAGTGGCGCATTGGGCGTGGAAAGTTAAAAATTAATACAGGGGAGTTTCCAGGTCAACCTTTGCTACCGGCGCATAGCCGGTAGCCCAATCAGCTGGGTAGAGTCATCTCATCAATTCATAGGTGTTTCTCTGTCCAAAAATGAATGAACCAATGGGAGAATCCGCTTTCATTCCACGGGTGCGTATTGGTATCTTATACTCAGAGTAAACACAGCTGAGCTACAAGGATTTATTTATTTATTCATTCATTCATTCGTTCATTTATTGGCCGGACGGGGACAACGCTCAAGGAATGTATTGTGTCAGACAGCTCTCAGCTGACACCCTTTAGTCAAATAGTTTAGAAAGCAAACATTTCCATATATTGTCACATCTATTTCAACAATATATTTTCGCCTGTACAGGCAAACGCGCACATACGCAGGGACGCACCTATGCACACACGCACACACCTAAAAATTTAATTCATTTTGTGAATAGACTATATATATGGTAATTAATGGTTGACCGACTGTTTTTCTTTCAGCCGCTTGTTGATATTAAACCATTGTTGATATTGAGCTTGTTGATATTGATATTAAACTAAGAAAGGCGATTCAGTGGTGAACAGACAGAACTCTTGGCTCAGGGTTCATGTTATAGATAATTATTTTTTAATCCTTGTTTTTCTGATCAAATAAATATGCTGACAGGAACAAGGAAGTTTGCTCGCGCTGTCAGCAACCGATCTGTTAAAGACGATCTGACAGTTGAGATCCTGTCCTGTCCATAGAGATTAATCTGGCCATAGAGATTAATCTAATTATGAATACAGTCATTCCTAATTTTAAATTTCACGTGTGTGTCTGCTGGTGCGGGGGGGTCACATAAATGAAAGGGGTATGACAGTCTTAGCCAAACGCAAGATACACACACTCCCATACGCATGCTGTTTACTTCAGACTTTCAAAGGACATTTTACGAACTTCACTAAATGTGTCCGAAGCACATCTAAATATTTTACGCTGCTGAGAAGCAAAAACGGAAAAGAATGGTGTGTTTGATTGTGGAGAAGTGTGTGAGTATGTTGGCCAACTGCGCCCTATCTTACCCTCCAGGCTGTTTTTATGTTTGCGCTTCTGTTTAGACCAGGTTTTGGCTGGCGGGTGTATGATAGGAAACACGCCAGGACACGCCTCCATTCCGCCTTCATCCTCAGACCTCCGCCCATGGGCGCACAGACCCGGTGCAAGTGGATTTACTATCTTACACTTGTGGCAAAAATGACATTTGCGCTGGGTGTAAGATGGCAATGACACCTGCGCCACTGGCGCACCGCGTTTGCACCGGGTGTACGATAGGGCCCTGTATGTTAAATGCAGTCCTATTGCATCTGGTCACATTTTGCAGTGTGCAAGCCAGCATGCCTTTCTGGCTATTCTGACCCACAATTCTTTGCACAGCAGAAGGTTTGACACATCCACCAAGTTAGGACACATCCACTGAGACGTTGAGAGTACACAGACAAATGACAGCACAAAAGATTAGACAGATGACAAAAGATGCAGTGACAGATTGCAGCACATTTTGGGCTTCAGACTGCAACAGATGTTGGAGAGTATAAGGTGCAATTTTATAAAAAGTTGTAGCTCCCAGTTGAATATATTTGACATGCAACAATATGTACTAAAAGTCAAATGACATTGTATGCAATTTGAAACACAGCCATATACTCCTAAGTACAGCATAAGTAAAACATATTTTGACACTGTTGCAGACCTTTGGAGCTTCAGGGTGAACACTTCCAATGAAAGGAGATAAAAGAAAGATATTATCATCATGGCCTGCTGTGCTGAGATTTGTGCTTCAGTGAGAGAAGAGGTCACAGCCTGACTGTCAAAAAAAACATACTGTACATATTCTACGTACACATATTTCTCATTGCAGTTACAGTTTAAGTGCTAAGGAAGACTTCTAAATATTGATTTTATCTTAAAATTAGGAAACTAGTAAAAGTTTGCAGAGGTTGCATTGCATTTATTGTGGGGAAGTCTTGGATTATGTTTCTAAAGCAGATCACAAGTTCATTTTTCATAGCAAAGTTGGGAGGATGGTTATAGCAAACTCATCTAAAAACATGGCATACTGTGGAAATGAGTTGAAAAATAATTACATTTATAAAAAGATTTAAAAAACACAGACTTTGTACTTATTTACCTACTAAATGCAAAATGTCTAGTCAGGTTCTTTAACGCTAAACAAAAGCCAGACAATGTAATCTGTCTGTTGACTCCTGATTAACTCAGACAAGGGAAAGCTTTATTCTTTAAAAAAAGGATTGAAAATGTTTATTTAATAGAAAGACTGTCATATCATGTTTACTCCAATCTCATTCTGTTGCTGTTATTGACCTTTTTGCTGTCCTTCTGAGGAAATATGGAAAAAATTTGTTTCATCTTTTACTCTAATTTGTTTTTTGGCATCAGCTCTGCTCAAATTGTGATCCTGTCAATTATTCCATATCCTGACTGCTTTTACTGCCTGCCCCTTCTATGTAAACCACCTTGTATATTCATCTTGAATTAGGGCTGTTTCAATTGTTTTTCAGCAACCTACTGTCTGTGCGCTGTAAGGACACATCACTGGCCTATAACATGTGGTATAGTTTTTGAAAAGGAGTGTTCAATACAAACAAGTTAAAAGAAAGAATAGCATGCATACAGTAGTGCTTATCTCTCTTGTTTAACTGATGTGGAAAAGTGAAACCAATAAGGAGTTGACCAGCACTCCTGCCACCAGCTTGATTATAAAGTAGAAAAAAGTTAAATTATATTTCGGACAATCTATATACAATCTATTTTCATCTTCAGTAAAGCAGTTTTAACGTGAACAAACAGCAATCAAAAAAAGCAATCAAGAAATAACAATTTGATGTTGTTTCTGATCAGATGAAGCAGTGCATGAGTTAATAAAAGTGTCCTCTCTTTTTCAGCTGCTCCCTCTACAGCAGAGCTACCGTCTCTACTGTGACTTCCCCTTAACTAACTGATTAACTGCTAATTGTATTTGTTCAAGCTTAATTGGCTTGAAATACACATTTTCTGCTCCTCTCTGAGGTTTATTCCACTGTGATTAAGCTTTGATGGTTTCTGTTGATAACAGAGAAATAGCTATAACAGTGCATCCCTGAGTGGTTAGAATTGCATAAAAGCGGCATCAGCAGTGGGCTCACTTCTTGCGCAGTGTCACTCTGCCTTCTTCTTGTTTGATTGAAAATTTTTGCAACTATCACAGGGACCATACTACATGTTTTCTTTTATGAAATGACAACATCCCCTGGGAATGTGTATCTTGATTTTAATTTAGGTGTATTTGGTTCTGAAAAGGGAGCTAAAAAGGTACACAATAAAAAGAGAAGTTAACATCAGGGAAAGAGTAGAAACCTTAACCAGCCAACAAGTCAATCAAGCAAGTTAAGCAAACCTTTGATATACTGTGATGGCTAATTTGAGCTATATTTCTAAAGGTCAACATCTATTTACCTTCTTGAAACTGACAACACTGATATAGATTTTGCATGCATGCAGTCAAAGCACCGCTCCCCCAAGAGCTCTACAATTTGATCAGAGCAGTAATGCACCAAGTCTGTGATAGCCAGTCTAATGTGTGGGACGGCACAACCTTGCAAGTTAAAACCGGGTGTGAACATGCAAATTCAGCACAGCAAGGAAAGTAACCTTTAGTTACCAAAAGGTTACTTTTAGTAACTAAAAGTAACAATTAGTCCTGTTAAAAGTAACAATTAGTCCTAAAAGTAAAAATGCTTAAAGCAACAATTAGTCCTGTTATTTTTGCATTTCCTATGAAAGGCATGTCACAGGTCACCAGATTTAGCATTTAATTTTAGTGTACAATTTTCTTTCACCCAGTAATTTCAAAAAGTAGCATCATGACACATTTGCATTTTTATTCATAGTCAGGAGTTGTAATGTGCCACAACAACAAGGCATCTGTATGAAAAAAATATATATATTGAATGATATTACAGGTAATACTTTGGTCTTGATGATCACAATATAGGAAAACCTAATGGGTTTCCATGGTCATAAGGATTTTTCCTGTGTGAACCTTTAATATCCACAGCCAAACACTCAGTCATCCAGCTAAATATCTACATAGCAAAGGCTTTAATTAACCAATGACTGGATGTTCATCCAAGTCAGGCTTACAGTTGAAATGAAAAAGCGACAGCAAATTCAAGGTGACTTTGGATGTGAGACACAGATCATACAGAATCCTGTGTAACATCAGGGGACATTCACCTGTCAGCCACCTGAAAAAGAAGAACAAATCAGGTATACAGAGGATATGAACTGAGATAAGTCAGTGCAGCCCAACAGGAGAAACACTGTAGGAGCTCAATGCCCAGCAACATTTAGTGTGTGTGTGTGAGTGTGTGTGAGTGTGTCTGCATGTTTACAGAAAGCTTGCGTTTTTGTAAATAAGCCTGGTCTCAGAACTCTTCAGAATTTCTAGTTTATGGATGGGTCTTTGATTTATACTTAGCCATGTTTCCTGGACAATAATAAAGCGTTACAACAGTTCATGCGGGACACTGGTGTCATACACCCCAGCAATGATCAGCTGACAGCCTGCCAATTGAATCATAGCTACCAATCAACAGTCCATTTAAATATGACTCCATCCTAACATGCCTGTCTTCAGTGCTGCACACATCTTTGCTGCCAGTAAGCCTGCACCTCCACCTCTGTTCTTTCCTTTTGTCTATTGTCTGGACTCGAGGGCTCCCTCTACGTGTAGGAGGTTTTTTGCCTTGCAATCCCTGGTTTTGGCTTAGCATGCTGCTTGGTCAACTCAGGGAGCATATTAAGAGCAGAGACAAAAGTGCCAAGCATATCTGAATTTATGTTTGTTGCATTTGTTGGTTTATCTATGACAAGAAACTGAAGCGCATCTAATTACCCTGATGCAGATCTTTCCATTGACATACAGCCTGAGTGTGCGATCTCTCTCTTTTTTCTTTGGCCCATCTGTGTGGAGCTAAATAAATTGACTTGACTCTTTCTTATGGGCATGAAAGTTGTATCCATATAAGACTATGATCTCTCTCAAATTTTAACAAGTCATTTTATCCTTAACACTTTTCCACATAAGGTGTTAAATTTGAGTCTTAAAATCTGCATCTCACACTCATCTGATAGAACAGAGTACCAGAGTTTTTTAATCAATTCAGTCTCCACAGGCAGCATGATGGCTCATGCTTGTAGTGTTGTTTGACCCTGAGTTCATTTCCTTTCATTTTATGTGCATAACTATGTGCTTCTCAGTACTGCCAACGTTCAATTTACCCATGCTTGATACTGTGCCTGAACTTATTCTGAATAGACATAGATACAAGAGTGGAGCTGCTGCAAAAGATATAAAAAAAAATCTTACAGACAGGAGATCACAAAACAGAGTTTTTTTGGTAGTTGCTTTAATCAGCACAGGGCAACCTATTAAATTGTGTACTAGGACTCATTGAGTTGGGTGTCCTGTCAACAAAAAGGTGTGCCAAACCAGTACATGCTGTTTTTCAGATATCGACCCATCTCCAGTGTTTTCTGATCACTGCACTGGAGTCTCCAATAACAGTTTGGATGCAGAATGCAGTTCTGTACCTGTTCTTATATTGAATTATTTTTATTAATAAATGAATTGGGACATGAAATGTCATCATCCTTTATCCTTGTCTTGTTTTGTTTAATGTGAGAGTTAATAGTCGGGTACTGGAACAAGGTCTGTACTCGCAATTGCTAGTTCTTGTAGTAATCTACTTGGGTGTACTTGTGTGACAGAGTAGTAACTATCAGTAACTATCTTGTGTATAAGGGGGGGGGAAACCCTTCACCTATGCAAATACAAAAGATTTCTCAGCAGCTGTCAGAGAGATTGTTGGTTTTAGTTCCACAAAATGAATAAATAAGAAGGATCAACCATATTTTATTACATCTACAATCAAATTATACAGAAATAAAAAAAACATTTGAGAGCTGGGAAAATGTTGTTATATTAATTGTCCTGTCACATCTGATGTCAGATCAAAGACGTTTGTCACGTAATGGAAACTCAAC